>DWGJ01004916.1:0-11014 GCA_018246895.1 Aspitha aspitha aspitha
TTTATGAAGTTGTCTAAAATTATTATTATTAATATTTCATCTTCGCTCCTTACCATTTATTCCTTCATTCACAACGGGAACTGGAATTAACACACACATTTTTTATCCTTTACGAATTTCCCAATTCCGAACGGTTTTTGTTCCATTTATATTTATATTTATATGTATATACATATATCTATGTAATTTAGATTCAATTATGATTTTTATTTACGTAATTATACGTCCAAGATAATTATATTTATGTATTTGATTTTCTTTAATTATTTTAGAGCCAATTAAACGCTTACGAAGTAACCCATGGGAGTATGTAAAGTATTTGTTCTGTAGTAAGTTCAACATTATTATTGGTTTTGTGATTTTACGTTGTGTTGTCTGTCCGTTTGTAATATAAACATCATGCTTAGTTTCATTGTAATTTATTGACTAATACATTAAAGCTATGTAGAAAACTAAACATTGATGATTAAAAGCATTCTGTGAATTTACTATGCACTTTCACACTTTCTGTGAAATTATTAAGGGAAATTAAGTATCTTAAATAGCTTACAACCGTATCCAGAATGCTGTCTGTTAGACAGAATGCTCTCAGGAGATTTATTAAACGTATTTATTTATTATTTAATAACTCATATATTTGAATGGATACAGCGTTATTAATTCAATGTGCTTTTCATTACAAACTAACCAGTTTTTTACTAATATTAACAATCTATAGACCGTTATGTACAGCATTATTTAGATAGCTATTATAACAAATCAAATTACTACATACTTGGTTTATAACTTTGGATTATATTGCCCCCTAAAAAAAAAATTATTAAAATGTCTACTAAATGCGTACTATTCTAGGAGGCAATCCGCTCTTACAACCCGTTGACGATGACGATTTGCTGGCCGAGGAAGATGATGAGGAAGAAGTGGATAAGGTAAGGGTTAAGAAAAAAGTTGATCCGTGTATTGTGTATACCTTTTCTATGTATATATCTACTAAACGTTCTGGTTATTTATACGTTTCTGGAAGCTTCTTTTCTGTTACTTCATACATAGCTGTGGTTGTCATGTTATATAAAAGTGCATATTGCGTTTGGACGCATACTGCTGGATCCAGTGTTTCTGGAATCCAATGATTCACTGTTTTCTATAAATTGTCAATTTATTTAAAGGCGATCTGATTTTCCTTATCTTAGAAGTATTTTCCATTCGAGAACGTTCCATGATTAATAGTTGTTCGAAATAAATAGTGACCTTTCCATACTCAAGCAGTTCGCCAATTTTTACAGCCTTTACATATGCGAATTTTTTTGCGAGTGTTATCGTTTCAGGAAGAGAAAAAATCATTAAAAGAGCGACTACAAGCAATACAGGAGGTAACGCAAACTGTCCAAAACGCTATCGGCTACGTCGCCTCGTTGGGCGAGGCTGTGAAAAAGTGAGTTCGTTGACACATCGACAACATCATCATCAACAACATAACCTTCAACAACATCACCACCATCAACATCATCCTCAACATCAATATCCTCATTATCATTGCAGACTACAACAGCATTCGTAACAACATCGTCATCCTTAAACTAATCATTGACATGATCATGATTAATATTTTTTAATCGAAATGTTATTTAGTCTGTATAATTGCAGTTATTTAGCCTGTATAATTTTTGCAGCCTAATGAATTTCACAGTACCGTACTTGAGTTATATAGCGATTATCATGCTGGTCGGAGCCATGTTGGTTTTATACGTGATTCCATTGAGGTATCTCCTGATGGCGTGGGGTGAGTGTTTTAGTATCTCGTTTAAAATCACATTCTTTCAGTGAATATTATATTTAAAAAATGCTGCCGTTACTCAAAACTCTTTATCAATAGGCCTTCTAAAAGCAAATTGAAACTTGAGCTCTTCCAATCCATCTTAGGATACCACACACAAATGCAAGAATTATAATAAGAAATAAAAATAGCAATAACAATTTTAAATAATTAAATTTGTTACCGAAGAAATTGAATTTGTTTTAAAAATAGAATTGAATTTTCATAATATTGTTACATTTCATTTATAGGTATAAACAAGTTTACGAGAAAAATACTGAGACCGCACACCATACCTAATAACGAAGTGTTAGACTTGCTATCCAGGGTTCCCGATGATGAAGTATTGGTAAGTAGTCGTAATATACAAGGAGAAATATTTGAAAATGACCTATTTCGAACTAACAATATTGTGTTTTTCCTGTCAGCTGGATATCAGGGAACTGAAACCACATCCACCGAACGAGCACAGACGAGACGCAAGAAAGAAGCATAAAGCCGCGTAGCAAACTTATAATACATTCCGAAATGAATTTATTTGAGTTTTGAGTTGAGTTTCATTGTTCTATCGATGATGGCTAGAAGCGCCATGAACAAATGTATATAGTCGTTCGTTGATAGGTGAAATTAAATTGCGAATGACATGTGTTCTAAAATTAAATTTCGTTCAAATTCAACGTAATATTTAAACGTTCTAAATTATTAACGGCTAGTATTATTCTATTTATTGTTTCTTTTTTCAAAATTTCAAACGGTACGATTGAAATTTAATTTTCTTAATTATGTTCAACTTAATTTGGACACTTTTTCATTTTTACTAACTCTATTGTTGTATTCGCCTGGAAAATTAGTACGTTATTACATGGCGCTCTTATTGAAGTATTTACGTATGATTAATGTTATATTATCTGCGAATTCTAAACAGAAAATTATCAAATATAGTCGATACGACGGCCTTAGAAAAATTAAACAATAGCGAATAAAAGATCAAAGGCTAATGCTTCGAATTTATACGAGTTAAATGAAAAGATAAAACTTAAAAAGATAAAAAGGTACGAAAATATGATATAAAAGTAATTGGATAGAAGTAACTGAAGTCGCCTAGATTAAATATGGCGGTCGTTAACTCTTTTTTGTCGAAGCATTTTGGTTCAAAGCACGTGTTCGAATTAACTATACAGTTGCACGAAATTGCTGTATCTATAACTAAACAATGCACAGTAGGTAAATACCTACTTATCAAAACAATGCCACCAAATTTTTTTTCTTTCAATAATTCTTTATTTGGAATTCATTTTATTTCGCTTATTTAATGGTGGTAAATAAATGCAAATGAGTATAGGGACATAAGGAAGAGTCACAGACACGCAACTACAATGACCCAGTTCTATAAATCAGCACCAGCAATGCACGGATGTTTAAAAGAAGCATTTTTTGTCTTTGATTACAAGTAACAGCTGCGATTGGTAGAGATCTGTAAACAATGTTTAAAAATGGAACAGTTACTCCAGAATTAAAAATGGTTTATTGTTATTAAGCTTAAAGTAATTTACGATCCAAAGGTAACTTTCATTTAAGTATAGCGTTATTGTATACAATTGTCATATTTATTTAAACCCTAACGGTAACACCAAATTGTATGTAACTAGGTTATTATGGTCCAAATAACTAGCGGCCATTTATCGATTTCTTCCATTTATTTCTAGGTATTGTATTTTATAATAGTTAGAGGATTATCCTTAGCTAGATTTCGCTAGCTGAAATTTGTCAGCGAGAATCGATTTTTCTATTGTATGTGGGGCTCGCTGTATGTATGAAAATCATGAGCTGAATTGACATTGTACAATTGAAGTTACAATGAGAGGTCTTACAAATTCAAGAATTAGTATTACTTAGGCGTAAACATACAACGTTTCAAACCACGCAAATGCGTTATGTGAAAGTAACGATAAAACTGAAAACAATTGCACAATGTAATTTCAGCTATTGTGATCAAAATATAGGCGTTGCTCCGAGATTTATATTAGAATTGTTGCATTTATTTTCGTATTGTATAAAAACGAAATCAATTATGAATAGATAGGATTTTTAATACGATCATTTTTATACAATCAAATGTTAGATACGTTTGTTTGACATTGACAGTTTTTTGACATATAACAGTTGTTTAACGGTACAATTTGTTAGATTTATACACAGTAGAATAAGACTGAGACCAATCTCGTTATTGTCATTATAATGTAGTAATACTTACAATATGTACCTCCGATTCGTATTTATAAATATTCCAATTTGTTGTTTTTTAAATTTCTTGCCATTAACTTTGAAGTATGAATATTTAGAGCGGCAACACTAAATTGGAATGTTGAAATGATTAACGAGTAAAACATTGTTACAATTGGCGCCCAATGTGAGATGTACCGAGGTATTGACATCACAGTTAACCATTGAAACAACAGTGTCGGTATTTACTTATTGTTAATTACTCGAAGTTAGAATTCTAAGATGCCATAAAAGGAAAAATTATCAATGTTTGTTTTTTAATAATCAAATAATTAACAAGATTTAGTATTCTGTGAATATTTACACAATATTAAATTAAAAGGGAATTATCTATCATATTCCCTTATGTTGATTTCTGTGATACCTTTAATAATCTGTTTAATCAAGTAGTAAAACATTGCCATAGTAAAAAAATCGTAACTGTTAAAAAAGTGATTAAAACTCATTTATCTAATTGACAATCTAATAAACCACAAAATGGATTCCATATGTTGCATAAACAAAGCAAATCATGATAGATTGAATTTATTAATTTGTGTGTTATACCACGAATTTTCGCGAAAAATCTTGAATAAATTATCACATTATCTATATTTATTCTAAATTAATGTACATTAAATTTTTAAGAACTTAAAATACTGTATATATTTCATCAGTTAGTTATTATATCTAGTAATATAACTCAAAAAAGTGTAAAAATTCATTAGCATTTTTACAAAATTATTATTCTAGTTAGATTACTGCAACATATTTCTCTTTTAGGGATAATCTTTGGAATTGTTTCGTCTGGTTTGGAACCCTTTGGGAAAATTCCATGCACACTTGTATGTCTTGAATCGCTTAATACCAAATTGACACTTCTCATTCTCACAATATATTCTCCCATTAAATATATGTACAATTGAAAAGCGCAGTATGCATATCTAATTAATGGCTACTTCTTTTTAATGCTTTTGTGGAAATTTACTACGGCAACACTGCAAAAACAACAAGTGACATAACATGAAAACGAATACTATCGACACGTTGTTAATTTTTATAATCTTTGAGTTTGTTTCATTGCTTAAACTGACGTCAATTATTTTCTAGTCATCCGCTTATTAAGTTCCTTAACCTAGAGTAGTAGTTATGTAAGAAGATTATTTTATTAAAGCACAAAATATATTATGCACTATTTTCTATTGTATGTACAAAATGCACACTTGCACTTTAAAAATGAGGAAACTATGTTATTGTTAAATATACGTAATCTTAAATAATTTTGCTTTGAAATGTGATATTATAGTATATAGATTAAATACAATAATAGGAATGTTTCAGTTTATAGTGTAAACTTTATTTTTTTATTAAAAACGCATAAAAGATGTATTATTAAACTTTAAATTAAAAATTCAACAATTATAATTCAGACGTTTTAAGTTGTCAATTTGCTTCCCACCGTAGTATGTAAGAGGAAATATTGTATTTCTACCATACTTTCACTGTTCTTTCTATTTCTATGTAAATCTATCAAAACTCCACATCTGCGTCATTTCATCATAACTTCTCCGCGAAAATAAAAATAAATACTTAAATCTTTGAAAAATTCAAGTACTTATTCCCGTGTTATTATGTACCTCTATCTACTTATACTCTTGTTATATTGTACGATTCATTTGTTCTCTCAAAATAATAAATAAAAATATTTTTATTAAGCACAAAAGTGATGAACAATGTTAACGCTTTTCATATTTTAAAGGAATAAAATAATAAAAATACATTTGTTTTTCACTACTTCTTTTCTTCTAGTCTTTTCTGTATTCGGTATACTTATATAGCGGTATACTTGTACATCTAATTAACATCAGAGTACTTACGACCAGTCGGTATATACACATTGATATCTCCTTTAAAAATGCGTGATACCCGCCGAAACGTAGTAGTAAGAGACTCTATTTAAAATGGAAAAAATATTAAAATATCAATTTTTATATAAGGTATACTGTGAGATTCATATTCACTTGAACAATATATCTGGGGCTTATAAAAAAAAATAATTAGCTCATTACCATGTATTCTATTAAAGGTAACTCGGACTAAATATTGCCAGGAAACATAAGTCTATTCTACTATCACGTGGATTTCAGATCATGAAATTTTGTCAAAATTTTATCAGCTATTACAGATTTAAGTAACCTCATGTCGTAAAGTATAATAAATCGATAATATATTTTCGTTTTTTTTTATGACATACCATGTATTGATACGTACATATATGCAAAGTACAAAGCTGGCAATCTGGTAAAAAAAGTTGAGAAATAGCAACACCATTAGCAGAGCGGCCACCATTGCCGTTGTCATTTGTGTCATTTCATTGTGTCAATAAGTCGTGGCCGTGGTCGTGTGCCGTAGTGCCAAAATTCAATAGACCCCAGACAACGAGATCGTTCACCACAATGGGTTCAAAATTACAAGAATACAAAGAGACTTTGGAGCGGAACTTGGTCGATAAAAGCAAACCATGGACGAAATATTTCGACAAGGCGGAGCAAAGTACCGGCGTGAATAGAGTGTATCTATTTGTCGGTGAGTTGGACTTTTCGATCGCGTTTATTTATATCCTTAGCGGTCCGTTTGACGTTTGTTTTGTCGCAGGTTTGGTCGCGTTCACTGGTTTATATTTAGTGTTCGGGTTTGGTGCCGAGTTGATATGCAACTCTATTGGCTTCGTGTATCCGGCGTATATGTCGATGAAGGCGCTGGAGTCGCCTCAGAAGGATGACGACACCAAGTGGCTCACGTACTGGGTCGTGTACGCGTGCTTCTCCGTGGTGGAGTACTTCTCAGACTTCATTGTTGGCTGGTTTCCTCTCTACTGGTTGATCAAGGTGAGTCATTCTGCCATATGTTCCGCCATAACGTATGTTTACTGGTACATGTGCTTTTATACATTTTATTCAATTACAAGTTTTTATGCACAATAACTAATTTTGTAATTACCTTTTTATTATAATCACAGTTTACTGACACATTTCTCACTAATCAATGAGTCTCTTAATTATTATAATTGTAATTTGCATTGGAATTAAAAATATCAATTGTCAGCATAAATTAGAATATTTTTGTAAGCATAAATTATTATCATTCTTTAAATAGGTTATTTAAATTCACATCATACGGTAGATATTAAGAACTTAGTGATATATTTAAACTAAAATATTTTCTTAATGTACATTTATATGCAAAATTGCTAAATGCACTTATATCTGGTTCTGTAGATATAGTTTCATTATGCTCCTGTGCTTATCTTAATGAATTTTGTAATAAGTAGGTTTATCAATAGATCCATTGTTTTTAATGATGTTTGTGTGTTATGATAATTTTCAAAAGTACTCATTATCTCATCAATATACTCAATGTGTATTGCATTTAGTACTAGAAATGTTATTACCATATATGAACAGTTTCAACATCGGTGTTACTTTTTAATAGTTCTAACATTCAATATATTTGTGTTTTGAATTTGAGTGTACAACAAATATAGTTATTAATAACTTTTTCATTTGAAAATAATATTTAATCAAATAATTTTGTATAGGTACTCAACCAGATCAGATTGTGAATTGAAATATGAGTAATATTAGTGTGATACAAAAGTTTTGATAAAAAAAAATGTGCATGTTCGATAATTCAAATAATCGAACATATGACAAGGCAATTATTAGTTTGAAAAAGTCTCAAAATTTAATGATTTCTTTTGGGTTTTATTTCAATTTTTATTGATGGTAACACAACATGTATATAAATAGTGGCCAAATGCTAGCCTATTTGTAAGTTAAAAAAAAATGATTGAACAAAATGCAATCTAAACTGTACCAGTACAGAGCAAAATTTTTGGAACATGCAAAGGCATTTTCCTGAAATTTTCAATAATAACATTAATTAAATTTCAACCACAGGTTAAACAACAGAAGTAATAATAAACACATTATTTAGCTCTCTCATGTAACATGCGATGATGTTTGTCAATTTGCATTATCATTAATCAATACTCATTAGTAACAAGCATGTGACTCACAACACAGCTATTGTCAATTTCTGCAATGTGTTTTTGTGGATTGCTTGCTTGTAGTTTTAAAGTTCTTCATACAGTTTTTTTAATAACATTAAAATTTTAGCAAAAAAAATCACACCTTGCCAGTCTTTTAGTGATTTAGTGATGGTAATATGGAAAGGAAATTCTAACTACTTGCATCATCTAAGGTCATTCCCCTTTTACATTCAGTGTACTCTTTTTGATTCCCAAATCTTTATAATTATGGATTGGTTTGCAATAAAGTCTATTACACTGTTTATTTTCATGTAAAACTGTGAAATATAGTGATGGTTACACATTTAAACGTGTACTAGCTTGTACCTTCCACAATACAAATACAGATAAATATCTACAATTGACATACCACATACCTCTTATATTATATACCATTTCGTAGAAATTTCAGTTGAATTTGTATTTAAAAGTAACATAAGTCATTCCAACTCCAATCTACCTCCATATTACTATTTATTTTTACTTAGGACTAATGCTGCAGTAGTTTTTTTAATTAGTTTTATTATGTTATGTACAGATTTAATTCAAATTTACAATCGCATGTTTTGCTGTTAATGTATTTTTGTGTTTTCAACTAACAACTGGCCCAGACAAAGATTAACGAAGGGCACACAGAAGACCTTGTGTATGGCCCTTTGTGTTAAATCGCATAGTGTGACCGTATTATATAATTTCTATGTATGGATGTGTATATGTAAGTAATTAACATAAACATCCAATATTGGACCCTTATAAAATGAAATCATTTATCAAACCAATACTCTCAATCTCAATTATACAATACCAGTTGTGTAAGCATAAATAAATGTTCATAATTCATAATTATGCTATACATATTAAAATTCAACAGATTTGCTGTTTAACTTTCACAGCCGCGCTGCTGGCCCCATTTTGATTAATTGTAATCTAGAGCTAATAGTACATTAGTTTCTTATTCTGCTCAAGAGATTAATTTACTTTTTATATATTTTCTGTCTTGTCTTATTTATCTTTTCAAAGTTATAGCATCACTTGCACTTGTCTAGATAACGAAGGCGGGAGATTAGATTAGATTTTTTTAAACCCTAAACATTGGAATCCGGCTTTTTGTCCAAGTGATTTAAATAAAATGCGGGTTTGTAATTTTAAACGAGCTATTGTAAACAAATCCTTACAATTTTATATATTACAACTTACATGTTTTTCAACATTTTTCAAAATATTTTCTTCTTTTCAACTCTCATTATTATTATTACATTGCCCGATACGAATAATCATAATGCTAGTAGAGTAGGTCGCTTGCAGAATTGATGTTTATTATACATATTAAAAATTTTTAATTATACCCAAGAAACCTAGTGAAATGTTATCAACATGACAATAAAGAAAGATATTGATCGGCATAGACATTAGCGGCGGTCATGAGTCACTGGCTACTAATAATTACGTGGCAATTATATGAATGACGAAGAAAGTTAGTGTATTCAAAGTGTATTTCGTGCGGGCTACGACTTTTTTGTCATAGAGATATTATAATACAGCGGGGGAGTCATAGACACGCTTTTGAGTGCTAGTATCCAACTAATAACGGGAATGGGAAGATGATGATGACCTATCTTTGTCTAATCACTACATAGTATATTTATAAAACAAAGTCGCATTCTCTGTCCCTATTTCCCTATGTCCCTATGTGTGCTTAAATCTTTAAAGCTACGCAACGGATTTTGATGCGGTTTTTTTAATGGATAGAGCGATTGAAGAGGAAGGTTTATATGTAAAATAACATCCATTAAATAGTGGAGAAATACTGTTTTATACCCGTGCGAAGCCGAGGCGGGCCGCTAGTAATAAATATAAAGTATAATTATGATATGTTTTGGGCTAACTGACATATGGTCATCGCAACGCTAAATAAAACTGTGTAACCTTGTTGACCACGGAAATGAATTAGTTTTACATTTTGGGAACTGAACTAGCCGCCTTCGGGTTAGCGAGCACTCACCACTGGACCAACAGCATCCATAATATGAGTATTATGATCGTTTGTATTTATATGACCGTTCCTTATTGCAGTGTAGCGGAGGAATGTGAGAAGCTTCAACTGTGCAAGCTACACGCGCGCTCTGCGCATAGCTTCCTGGCTGCGTACGAGTTGTATTTTGTGAAGTAAGATTTGTTACCTTTAAAGAATTTATTTACAAAAGTAACAGACTCACAACGAGATAAAATGAGAAGTTTTTCATGTATATTTTGAGTCTGGCACTTTAAGGTGTTTAGTACCTAGGTATAATGTATTGTTTCTGATACATAATGCATACGTTTGTATATAAATAGCACTCTTTCAAATGTTTTCGTGCCGGACTTACTTAGTTCGCTTTTCAACTATTGAGCTCATTGGTTGGCTTAAATTATATTACGCATTTTGCTCTTTTAAATTCTCATTTAGCAATGTATGAACTAATTTCTTTTTTTCTTTCTTTCTATAGTAAAGAAAACGCGAGGCTGTGGGACCACCGCGCGCGTTCGGCGGCAGACTGCGAGCGACGATTCAGCTGCTAGCCGCTTACTAAATAACTGGACAATGAACAATTTTATATTCGCGTTTATTAGAGAAAAATCTATTAAAACAGTCGGGTAAAAACAGAGCGTCACGCTATGATTACTATGTATAAAAATTCCACGGAAAACGGAAGAATAAAGGAAGGCTTTGCTGCTCCACTCCTGTCAGTCATAGCGTGATGTTATGTAGCCTATAGCCTTCTTCAGTAAGTAGACTATTCAACACAAAAATAATTATTCAATTGGAACCAGTAGTTCCTGAGATTAGCGCGTTCAACCAAACAAACTCT
>DWGJ01004917.1:0-11012 GCA_018246895.1 Aspitha aspitha aspitha
GGTGTTACCTCATAACTTTTGAGTGGGTAAACCGAATTTGATGATTTTTATATATATATTTGATATAACACGCATTTCCTACAGTAAAAGGATAAATTTAATGATATTGAAACCTTGCGTTTTTAATAGCTTATTTAGGCCATAATAAAATTTACAAATTCATAAAGGTTGCCTGATTTAAACAAGCGTTCAGAATTTTGAATTTTAATCTTAAGATCTTGGGATACATAAGCACGTGTACAGAAAAAACTGTGGTATTCAGAATAATAACACGTGTATAATCGTTATGAATTACTGTGAGTCCCATTTTTTAGGTACGGTTGCGCTTCGGTATTCACGTCATCCTAACAAAACAGTTTCTCTACACGTAACGTATACCTCCTTCCACCGGCTAAGCATCAGGTTGTTAGACAAGAGTTATACAATACAGTTGGCCGGCGCGCGCTCTGCGGCTAGTGTTGTGCTTTGCGCTTACGAACGGCTGCAAAATAATACGCGCGTTTTAATTCGTAATTTTCGTTCGAGATTTTCAATTTTACACCAAAAGAAGACTAGTAAGTTTATATTCTTCATATACTTTTATATTTATCATACGTATTAAAATAGTCATTATAGAATCTATTAATGAGATCAGACTTAAATTGAAACGTTATAAAACTATTTTATCGATGTACAATTGTTCTAGTTTCTCATTGTCTTACTTTTTGCTCCGCGTAATTCTCATGTATCGAAAAACAAGATCATTTCAACTTTGTTTAAGACAATTATTCGTCCTATTACTTTCGATGTGAATGTGTGAAAACGAATTAAATGGGTATATGCAAAAAGCCTATTTCTGCTCTTTATGATACTGTTTGGTCACAGATCGAAATTCCACCGTAATTATTATTATGAAATATTTGAGGAAAACATATGAATTAATATGCCTCTATATATTTTTTTCAAAATCAAATGTCTTTTATTGATAACACTACAACTATGTCGGCAAGAGATGTTAAACAACAAAAACCAGTTGATAAAGGATAAAGAGATACGGAACTATTTTGTTTTTGGCCTATTTATATACTTATTCATTAACCCAAACTATTCTTTCTCCATTTAATTAAAAGAAAAGTGTAACTTAAAGTTACTTTTAATTGTTATGTAATTATAATTATTCATTTACACGATGTAACTTCAATGTTGTAAGTTGTAATTCTGGTATAAATGCGTAAGTATTGTAGTTTATTTACGTAACCTAATAACAGTTTATTAACGTAATTTGCTTTAATCATTATTGACCATAATTTTTGTTTTCTTAACAACACAATATATCTATTCAGAAGGAAGTTCCAGAATCGCATCCCTGTATAGCTTTAATGTAACTTTACTAAGTCAGACAGTTCGAGAAATATTCATATTTTACTCTAATAAATATGGAGTCTTTCAGCCTTCAACTTGCTTTATAGTACGAACTTTTCCCTGCTCATTCGCCGGGTCAACCCGTGCCCAGCAAAGGAAAATCAAATGATATGACGGTGATGATAAAATTTTTAGTGTTTAATTAACCCAAACGCAACACACAAATGGTTCAAATAATCGACGTTCCACTTCGTACACATGTATTTCTCTACATTTGCGAAATTCGTACATCTGCCTCTACCTCGCTGTAGATATGAGAGTGACAAATATGTATGTCCCTCATACGACTGTCCCCGATCCACAGTCTGGCCGTGATCTGCTCCTTACGAATGTTAAAGCTCCATAACGGACTGAAACAAAAGCAATAAACTCTTCGCCAATTAAATACGCGTGTATCTGTTATTTATTCTTCATTCGTTGATATAAAATTATCTGATGGAATAATATTTCTTAACAATTTTATTACATAAAAATCTGAATGAAACATACTTTTTACAAACAGATCTCGGATAGTACGCAAGATAAATACATATTACATTGTCGTAATTAAGCCCAAAGGCATAATGAAATTTTAATTTTAGTTATTATTTTCTCAAAAATAGCATTGCGATGTACGCAGCTATCGCGTCTTTTAAATAAAATCTTATTAATTATATTTTTAACTGAATATTTTACATTACATACATACAAGCATTTTGTATGGGGATAAAATACCTATAGTTGCGACTAAAATGTTGATTATGAATTATTAATGAAAAGAAAGAATGATTAGGTACATAAAAACATCATTAAATTAAAGTAGCCATAACTCAATTATAAAAAAAGCAATTATAGAATACCAGGATTATTAACAAAGTCTGTTATTAAACGGATATGTAACATTTTTCGTAATGTTAACATAAATAATAGATCTTATAGGTTTGATTTAACTCATTTAATTGGGGTCATTGTACCTTATGTATACGTAAAATGTACCGTATGTATACGTAAAATTTATGCCGCTGCTTAAATTTTAATGTGCGCTCAGTTCACTTACTGTGAGTGTTGCGTCAGTTCGAATAATTTTTATAGTGATGTACGAAAAATTGCCTTTTTTATTCTTTCATTCATTCATTTATTCATACATAAATTAATTAAGTACATCAATTTGACTTCCTTATAACTGCAAATCGAAAATAATGTATTTATGACTGACCCTAGACTGACTTTAGTTTTATTTTGTGCTATTTGAATTATCTTTAAGCTACATTGTTATTTAACATTACTGAACTTAACAACATTACCTGCTTTTAAATGGGTATTGAAAAAATCGTTCCGAAGTTACCAATAACCATATGCATCTATTTAAGTTTACTCAAATGTGTTTACTCTTTACATATTTACGAGTAAGTTTACAAAATCCAACGTATGCCATGTTTTTTCTGATCTTTAGTAAGATAATAAAGTATTCAACATTTCAAAGCAAATCGTTCGTTGTATATAATATGGTACTTTGTAATTGTAATTGTAATAATATCATCCGTGTGATAGTTGGAACTCACATCATGGTATTAACCTATTCACCTGCTAATCTCAACTTCAAACATTTGTGCAACATGAGTATTTATAAAAGGACTATGAGATACACGATATTATTATACAGAAAGGGCAATGTTAGTCATTTTTTATAATTGTCATGTTTATCGTGGATATAAAAGAACCTACTGATGTTAAATGGCTATTCTTTGTCTGGATTTTACTGTCCAAGGCATCATTAATATGCAATAATACATAATAGTGGCGCCATGAGCGTTAGTTAGGGTTTAAAGACAACATAATATTAGAAACTTCATTAGCATACGCGAATATTCAAAGGATAATATATATTTTTTTATATTATACCTACGGTATACTCATGGAAATTGGAGTAGAATCTATTGGAGTAGAATTTAAACAAATTCAAAAAATGAAAGTCAAAATATGCAAATATGCATATTATGCGAGAGCGTCACGAACCAAAGCTATTTCAATATCGAAGCGCTAAATGAAATTATAAAATCAATTTTGCCAGCGCAGGGGCCTACTGGGGAAAGTGTAGTGGGTATCTACGACAAACCGGAGTTCATAATATTATCACAAAAATTGCTAAATACATGTGACCTTGTACTGACAACATACTTAGAGTTACATAAGGATGTATGTTCTCGTGAAGTTTCTTCATCTCGTAAAATGATTTCAATATACAGATTTGAAATTGAAACTTTAAACGTCCTTTCTGAATAATATTCGAAACATCCAATGAACATTCATGAAAATTCCAGAAAGTTTAAAAATTACTTAATGTAACGTAGAGGCTGAGTATACAAGGTTCTTCTTCTTCTAATGCCTCTATTTTCATTCAATCTTGTCTATAATAACATTTTTAAGGGGCTTATATTTTACATTATTGTGCGCGTTCATGCTTCTTAGCTTTTTAGGTGCATATGAGATCCTGAGTATTAGTAAGTTGATCTCTTAATATGATCTGTCATAGTACATTTTTGGAAACGAGGGGTATTTTACGAGGTATTAATCCTTATCTTTACAAATCTGCAGTGATGTAGCAAGCATGAGTATGCTTCAGGCTACTTGCAGGCAGGGGAGACGGCCGTTCCCCGCGATACGTTACTAAGGAATTGGAGTCATACTCGTAAAAGATTTTCATCGAAAAATGGGTTTTAGAGTGAACACAATATTATTTTACAGTATCTTTGAGTAGTTGCGGTTGGAACGTAATTTCCCGCAAATCCGTCAGCCACCGTGCCTTACAACACACTGGTTACGGTTACGAAACCATACTCGGTGTAGGTAGCCACACTTGCGGCGTTGGACCGATCGTAAGCGTTACGAACCTAAACACGAGCAGCTGCCATTATTTGTAATTTTAACCACAGTGTATGTGTACGATTTTCCCGAGATAGTACTACATCTATTTTTATCAAAAAACCAACTCCAACTTAGAATGCATTTGTGCTTCCCATCAGGTGTATTAGCGGTCAAACTCTAGCCTGTTATATAATTAAAAATTGAAATCTGACGGTCGTGGTTTCGGGTTCCAGAGAATACTAGAGGCGACTATCTCATACCTCATAACAGTCAGAAGTAACAACGCGTCACGCGTCAGTGGCCGACATGGAAGCAAAATAAAAAAAATCACTAATATTTACTGAATACATACTGTCTAATCAGATAATGTATAGCACATTTATTCACTGTTACTAATTAGCCCAACAGTGGAATAAAGATTTGATAAAAATTTACTAAGTGGATCACAAGACACAATTTATAACATCAGTCCTGAACATTTACAGTTGCCGTCAAAAAATGACGTCGGAAGTGAACGAGTGGTACCGAGGTCGGAAGGTCCTGGTGACGGGCGCGTCTGGCCTTATGGGCAAGGTGCTGATAGAGAAACTGCTGTACAGTGTACCCGACTTGGACTGCGTGTACGCAATGATCCGGACTAAACGAGGCAAGTCGCCAGAATCGCGTATCGAGGATATGTGGAAATTACCAGTGAGTATGCAGCTTAATGTTGCATTATATCCTAAGCACTTCAAAATACACCACTTGTGCACCACACGTGGTAGAACATGTATACGGTTCGCTCAGGGAAGTACCACAGACTTTATAGCTATTGTGAAGTTTATAATAAAACATTTTTTTACTTTTCGGTCTGATGGGTGTGGATGCCGGTCCAAGTGTATATACATAGTGTATATAGCAGTATATCTCAGTTCTCAAATAAAAACAGTTAATAAAATGTTAATGCGATTGAAGGATCTATAACAATCTCGCGAATCGAATTCTTTTAAACTTCAGTCATTTCAAACTAAAATTATATTGCACCGTTTTTGGTATCAAAATGTAACTATGGAAATAAAATATAAAATTAATTTTGTTTTGTAAGACATTAATTTTATTTTATTCTTTCCTAGTCAACATGAGGGTAGCCACATACCGAAGTAAATAATATATATCGAGGACTATAAGAGTATCTTAAATAATAATAAATACAACATTACACTAAAACATATTATATATAAATTTATCTATACGGGCTGGCTGCGAACCTACAACTATTTACATATTTTTATACGCACACCTGCTCATCTACCAAAGCAGTTCTTCTAATCGCCGTAAGCCTTAAGGATACTCCGTCCCATAGCACTGCTTGACGTACCTTAACTTAATAGAAATAACATCCATTATACATATAAACCGCCCGTAACGCCTGCAAGGCAAGTTACCAATTGTTTAAAGTGAATACCAAAGCAAAGAAATGCTCATGAACGTCTAAGTGCCACCGCGTAAGTTGTTGCTTAATTTACGAATACCTATAACATACTTATCCATTTTTACTGTTCTATCCCGAAATGGTTTATATTGCAGTTGTTTGCTAGAATAAGAACAGAGAAGCCACATGTGATGAAGAAACTTATTCCGGTTTTTGGAGACATTATGTACGACAATCTTGGTATAGAAAAAACGCAACTGGAGCAAATATATGAAGAGGTGAGATATATTGATAAAAACTAATTCTTCACACTGAGGAATATTCTGTCTTCCAGCGTTAAATTTCAATCTGTCACGAATGATCTATTAAAAATTATTAATTAAACTATCGATTTACATGTATGTTTAACATTAGTCTCAATTTTAAGATTCAACCCGTTTTATGGATGCTACAAACATTTTTGCGTGTAATTAAAGTAAGCGATAACTGTGTGTGTTAACATTATGTCTTAGAAATTGCCCGAAGCCAAGTAAAGGCGAAAGTTCGTAATCTTATAGAGAAAGCATGGTCAAACCTGATGAATTGTACTTGTACACTTGAAACATACCACGCGAAACCGAATCGTCTTGCAATGAATAAATTTAGCGAGAGCAAAATCGTAGAGAAATTGTTCAGGCTTACCTACTGTAATAAAGTTAGTTTAAAGAAGATATCTTCTTGTTAAATTTATCAAATGTACTCGTATATATAAAGCAATTTGGGTCATGAATTGTGTAATATTAATAGTAATAATATTTTTTTTTGGAATACATACATGGAGTTTACATACATACAGACATTTGGAGTACATATATATGTGAAATATTCGCACATGCAACACAGTTGTTACTTGTTACTGTAATTATGCGTGTATAAGATTTTAGTTATCGTCATGTATATATTACCTAGATAAATATAATCTCATCGTCTCAAAAAGTTAACCTTAGTTAACTAATAACCTCAAGGGGTTAGCGGAGGTTAGTAACGAAACAAAATGTTGCGAACAATGCTAAGTTACGAAACTATAGGTCAGCACTATGAAACACAATATCTTTAAACAATGTTTAAAGCTAGGAAAAATTCCGTCTCCTGTCAGGAGAAATATGCTTTTGTACGTTTTGTTCACATCGATTTAATATTACTTTTTAGGTTTCCGTGGTGTTCCACTTCGCGGCGACTTTGCGCTTGGAAGCACCTCTTAAGGAGGGCTTGGAGATGAACACAAAAGGAACTAAACGAGTCCTGGACATTGCGAAGCGAATAAAGAATCTAGCTGCATTTATCCACCTCTCGACGGCGTTTTGCTATCCTGATTACGAACGTATGGCTGAAAGGGTATGCTACTTGTTCTTGGGATCAGTGAATGTATACAATGAGACGCACTCTCACTGAACTTAGGAGATGCTTTGAGCGTTTAATACTACTGCATCTTGAACATTTAGCTTCTAGAGGTTATCCATTAAAGTTCAAACCGAATTCAAGTTTAAGTTTGATATTGCTTTATTGTTCTTGTTGCACTTCTCTAACGGATTTTAGTACCTACTCCTTTATTCATTACCAGTGTATACCAGCATGTTAGATATTGTATTTTGTTCCATTCACACTTCTCACATTCATGTTATTATTGTAAGAGATGTTTAATATGTAGTTAGAGCTTTAATTATGCGCGTTTAGGTGTTAATATTTTTAGTGCTCGTCAACGCAACGTTTTCACACTTTTTCTAGCAAACACAAGGTAAATACGACGATCATACAGACTAAACGACATCCTGTATCATTTATGGATATTGCACATTTTTGCGATTTATATAAGATGATAAGCGTAATTTGCCATCTGTATTGCTTATGCACCACCTAATTATTATGTTAAAATACATAGAAGCTGTATTGCTAAACGTTGTATTTTAATTAGTAAGAGTACATTATTCATTATATTAATATTCGTCACAAATGAAGTTTCAAATTTCAAAAATTTCTAATTTCAAATCTCTGTTACTTTTACTTACGTGTCTAAACTCCGCAGGTCCACGATCCACCAGCGGATCCTGAAGAAGTTCTTCGGGCGGCGGGTTGGCTCTCCGAGAAGCAACTCAACATCTTAGCGCCGAGCATTATGCAAAAGCACCCCAACTCTTATACATATTCTAAGAGATTAGCAGAGTCTCTTGTCAAACAGAGCTATCCTGAGCTACCGGCTGTTGTTGTACGACCCAGTATAGGTACATCCATATTTTCCTTATTGTAGACAATACTAGCTTTATCTGCGTGTCGTCTATCTATGTATATGATTTTATTAGGTAGAGCATCCACTGTCAAATATGCTTACAATGAAACTCTAACGCAGGCAACGCAAGGCATATGGATTTTAAATAAAATCTTTCTAGTATTCATACATATAAATACTTGAATAAATTACATACATTTTAAACGAACCTTTGGTGGGTATACTAACTATAATGCAATAATTAGGGAACTACACAATATTGCCATATTCCAACTTTCGAACAATACGAAACAATGAAACTTAATGCATCTTTTCTTCGCCTTTATTTTCCGGTCATTAGGAACTATAATCTCACAATAGCGAATTATCATGAATTACTATTAATACGTATTTAAAACGTGAAAAGTGTGAAACCTTTTAAAAATTACCGATAACAGCAAAAAAAGAGAAATCGGGTTATTATACTACTTGGTTAAGACCCTGATGCTTCATTATAACTACGATAACATTAAAATTGTCTCTAACGATCGGTTACAGAAACATGCACTATACTATTTATTTGGTACTTTTTAATATTTTGACGTTTTGTTAACAACGGCTAAACATGTAATATTACAGTAACACCCTCCTACAAGGAGCCGATGCCAGGCTGGGTGGACAATCTAAACGGCCCCATCGGGCTCATGATTGGCGCCGGCAAGGGTGTGATCCGGTCCATGCACTGCTACGGCCACTATCACGCCGAGGTGGTTCCCGTGGATATTGCTATCAATGCGATTATTGTCATCCCGTACTACATTAACACTCAAATTGAAAAGTATGTCAAACAATGTTTTATAAAAACCACTTTCTTTATCATACATCATTTATCTTCTTTATATTAAAGAGATAGTTCGGAAAATAGTAAATAATTACTGTAATTCATATTAAATGATTCTTTGATTCAGTGTTGGCAGACAGACAAACATACTATTTAAAATTGAAGTCTGTCTAGTGTACTTATATTTATCAAATCTTCTATTTCTTATAAAATATAACAGTTCTTCATCCTTCATATCATCAGGTCTCCAGAAATACCCGTCTTCAACTTGACAACAGGTGATGACAGAAACACCACTTGGCGAGAAGTGTTGGATGTTGGCAAGGCGACAGTACGCAAGTTCCCTTTCGAAGGTCCTTTGTGGTACCCTAACGGGAACATCAGACACAACAAGTTTATACACAGCCTTTGCGTTTTCTTCTACCACATCATTCCTGCGTACTTGATCGACTTCTTGATGCTTATTTTCGGGCAAAAGAGATTGTAAGTACATTTGCATAGGGAGGGTCATTCATGTTTTCGTAAATAGTAACTAGTAAAAACATGATAATAAAATGTCAATAAACTAAAATTTTGCAAAATGTCACATCGGAGGTTTCAACTTTACAACAACGGTGTTTATTAGTACCATTATTAATTCAGACTTGCGATAATAACGCTCTTGAAGTCACGTGTAAGATGAACGTGTACAATAATAATTGTAGCATAAATAATATTGTTGGACAATTATTGTGCATCTGCACATGTGATGTTCGTTGCTATTTTGATTAATAACAATGTATAATGGTCGAAAAATAATTAGTCACTAATTACATAAAAAATAAATAATAAAAGTGTCTCTCGTTGAAATACCCCTGAGCTCTCAAAATACATAAATTTATAAATTCCGCCTTTTTGTTACAGTATGGTGCGTATCCAAAATAGGATTTCAGTGGGACTTGATGTCCTCCAGTACTTTACAACCCGGGAATGGTGGTTCGATACCCACAATTTCAAAGCACTCGCTACAAAACTGAATCCCGTCGACTTTGCAATATTTCCCATGGATCTGGCGATAATCGAAATCGTACCATATATAGAAAGCTGTATGATTGGTGGCAAGATATTCTGCCTCAAGGAAAAGATGGAAAACTTGCCGAAAGCAAGATTGCAAAACAATATGTAAGTATTGCTATTGGAAATTTAGTGCATCTTAATCCATTTAAGTATTTCACTGTGAAAAAGTTTAGTGATATAATGATTCCTGATGGTTCCTGAAAAATACATTCACCGTCTCAATGTATCCTTAGTTAACATTTGTTCAACCTTAATAGCGATATTTAGAACAGCAAAATGTTTCAACAAACCAATCTTTCCACTTTATCCCTAATCTGTACAATGCAACTGCCTGGTAGGATATCCTTCCACCGTTCTTTAGCATTGCAACACCAGTGACTAAGTGATGGATGAATAAATCATTATAAATCTCTACAAAACTTCTTCTCTTCTCTTTCCTTTTATTCTGTTTTTAAATTTCTCACATTCGAGCCCGTTTATACTCTTTATAATTGTTGCTAAATTGTCTCCGCTTAGTAATGTTTGTTATATTTTCAGATTATTTTTTTTGGACTTGATGGTTTCCGCATTTGTGTACCTGATGGTGCTGTACATGCTGGTCCTCTACATCGAACCACTCCGAGTGCTCCTGAGCTACTGTCCGCTTATTAGCTTCTTACCATTTGTGGGGAATGTCGTATTTGAACAGTGATTAACAATATGACATATTGATAATTGCAGGGACGTTTAGGTTCACTGTAATGAGTAATGACATATTACGAGTATATAGAAGTATTAATGTATTCCACTGCTCCTTTCTTGCACATGTAGGTATTCAAAATTATAGTAGGGTTGAGGGTTACTTATCTTTTCGTTGTCAAACATTAATACATTAATTAACTTTGAATAATATTACAGTCATGTAACTAGTAGTCTTGATTTACGATCCACGTTATTGTATTCTACATAATGGTAATTTACAAAAAGAAAACATACAATCTAATACAATTATTAATAAATAATAATAAAAAGCCTTATATTTCTTACAAAAATACAAAAACATAAAAGAAAACACAGTTTTTTTATGTATGTAAGAACCCCTCGCTAATCGAAGGTGAAGGCCTTCTCTAGTGCTTTCCAACTGTCCTTATTTTTTGCTGTGTTCGTCCATTCTTTACCAGCCACCTGTATTAAATCATCTGCCCACCGAACAATTGGTCTACCTCTCTTTCTGGTAC
>DWGJ01004918.1:0-11011 GCA_018246895.1 Aspitha aspitha aspitha
CACGGCGATGATGAGGAGCGTCTCATATCACCCGACCTCGAGGGGCTCATCACCGAGATGACGGCGGGAAATATCGCTGGTGAGTTTCATATATGTATACATGTTTCAGACTGTACGATCGTTACTGACATAGTCACGCCAGGTTCCTAACGAGGTAGGCAGAAAGCAGCGAGCGCCAAATATCTCTGTCCTTACAAACCTGCCGTGCTTCATCAACATTCATCACTCTCTTCATCTATACCTGCATGTAGGCTCCTTAGTTTTAGGTAACCGTATTCGTTTATTTTATGATAATATTCTTTTGCTGCTGATCAATTTGTATTTCTTTCATTTCAACAAAAACGTTGTTTATTTAGATGTTAAACTTGTAATTTGTTTTATTTGTACATTACATCTCTGCCGACCTATAAGTCGATTTACTTATGGGGAGAATTGTAAAAAGCGTTAAAGTTATTTTATTAATAGCAAATAGATCTAAAACGGCCCGGCGGTCACGCGAGCTGAATAATTGGACACTCACTCTAAAGGGACCCACAGAAAAAGGAAAATTTCTGTCTCTCCGAACTTTCCCCCTGATGACCTTTTTGCTTCGTCACGTTCCGGGTCACGATACTTTTTATCAGACCACCGATTTGGTTTTGTTTATTTTCGCCACTTCAACGTCACGGCACAAATTTTTTCGTTTAACAGCCAAAATGCTTGTATTTGGATTATTGTAGATAACTTTAAACGCGTCTAAATATCAAATGTTTTGAATTTTTTATTATCATGATGTTGTTAATAATTATGTAAAGCTACAATAATGGATCAAAGAATATTTCTATAGAAATTTTACAAAAAATTATGCATCGAAAATTAGTTATAAAATTCCACCTTTTAGAAATCCTCAGTGTATACCTTCTTTTCCTAATAGTAAATAAGCGTGACTGTATAACGAACTAATTATAATCTGGCTAGTCTACTATAAGGTAATAGATTTTTTCTTAGACTGTAAATTAATTTGAGGATCTAGAAAAACTGGATGTAATCGAAAATCCTGTCGTTCTATTTAACCGACGTGGAATACACAATTTGAAAATAAATTAAACTCGCCGTACAAGAAAGACGCTCAATTTCTGTCCCCCCAAAGCGTAACGTGAGTTTTTGAATAAAAATTTACGAGGTCCACAGAGCCGGTAATTGGATTCTCAGATTCTGTATCTCCCATGCTGTGATCTCGATAGATAGGCGTGCGTAGAAATTAGGGAGCGCAATGTCCGCATTCGAAGCTTCAGCATTTTACCACATTACTGAATTTTCGTGGTCATAAAATGTAATATTAATTTTTGTTGTTTCCGTACATAGGTACATTTATGTTATAACAGTAATGACCAATGTCTACTAGGTATATTGGTTGTAAATTTTTAGAGCACGCGTTATAAACCAATCGATTCTGCAATGTTTTCCCACCAAATCATTTGTCTTTCACCGCGTCTAACATTTTCTGCGTTTGCGGCGATTTGAAATAGAGAATTCGAATGCGTTATTCGTGCATACAGTCTTCGTTTCTTAATTCTCGAGACTTGTTTGACGCCGACAAAGGACAAGAATGCTTGTAAGATCCATGAGCGCCTCCCCGCAGTTGTCAGTCCGCAGTTGGAACGTGACTCTGTACAACTATAACTTCGTCTGTACACACACTGTGTGCGCTCGTCAAGGCTGCTCAGTCAAGTCTAGACGAGCTCCTTGCCTGGGTTTATAAACGATCTCTTTGTACCTACAAATGAGACTGGCAATGGTAGTAAAGTATGCAGAGTAAAGCACGACTTGAATGAATGCGTTAAAGAAATGCGTTTTCACCGATTTGAATGAATTGATATGGCTACATATTCTGGCAGCCTTTAATTGGCGCTGCACGTATTCATGCTATCTGAAGACTTCTAAGCGTAATGCCTATGCTACCCGGTATTAAATGGCGGTTTGAAGTAGACGCTTCTAACCAAGGGCGTTTGAATGAAATCTATACTTATAATAATCTGTAGAGAGGTCAATTCTGTCTGTCTGTATAACCGTTATAGAAACAAAAACTACTAGACGTATTTTAACGAAACTTGGTACAATTATTTTTCAGACTCCTGAGCTGGTTATAGTATACTTTTCATCACGCTACAGCAGCAGACCAGTGAAGGGAAATGTTGGGAAAACGGGAAAAGTTACTCCATTTATTAAGCTCCTAAATCTTTTGTCATATTTCCTATTAGCAAATCTGAATTGCGAATATGTTACGCGAATATTAAAGGTCGCGTCGTGATTTCCATAGTGGCCTTATTAAGATACGACTGTGTGTTGTTTTTGTAAGCTGTCGACTTTTAACTGTATTAGCAGCAAAAAGGGGGACGATTGTTACGTTAGTACATACCTACGTAAACACGTACCACTGTTAGTCCGTGGGAGTTCTGCGTTCCGTTCATTATGTTCGGTTGTGATGTCGTCGTGTCGTGTGATCGTTATTGTGGATCTTCTGTAATTGTCGAGTTACGGTTTCGGATCCGTTCTGGGCTAATTGCGTTTTTGCTTTGTACTCGCAATGCACGCGTCTACGATATTCGGAATGCGAAGCGCGATCAGAATAACATGTAATGTTACGGAGTGTGAGTTATTGTTGGTTTTTCTTGTTTACTGATACCGCCGTTTTGTTCGATGCCATCAATATTGTATATTCAGATTACTTTGATGGTGTAAAAAAGAATAAATAATAATCGTATCTTAAGGCACCCCCATACACGTCAATCTGATTCAAAACTAAGCAGAAACTGTGCTATGATGACCAGAATGTTGATAAATTACATACTATATGAAACCTATATAGATATTTTTATTACGCAAATTTTTGTCTTAGATGGGAATGGTAACTTTAGTTTGCTTTAGCGATCAGGGTATCTAAACACTAGACCTAAAGGAAAGAACAGTAGATATTTTCACAGTGGGTTACCAAAATATTGTTTACAAGATTGCTTCTACATAAGTCGAGCTAGGGTTTGATGACAATATGATGGATCGTTTAAACCAATATTTGAGGTAGATTACTTATATTACATAGCAAAAAACTTCAATATAATATTATTGAAACTTATCTACACAAAGTGACATATTAATATCCGCTAATGGATCTGGATCCATTAAGATGTCTCTCAAACTTGATCGTGATGCAATTTCATTTTCAACATACGAGCAAAAAGAGCGCTCCCTCAAAGCCTTCAGTATTATAGCCTCTGATCGAGTGTTTAGTGAATCGGACTGTTGTGCCGCAGTTGGCGGATTCGATTCCAATTGAAGTTAAATATTTTTGTGCTAACATTAATGTTTTTTCTGGATTTGTTATAAAATGTCTAAGATTGGCAGGTTGAAACCCCAACATTAATCATTACCAATAAACTACTGATCTATACCTCTGCCGGAACTCTTGCCAATTTAATATAATCTAACATGATGTTGATTTGAAGATTTCATCGTTTGCAATTCTGACATACAGCGGTGAAGAGCTGAAACTTCGATGACCTCAAACAATACGTGTTACATCGACCGACCGGCATCAGATTGATAATGATAATGTCAACGGCCGATGTACGAGAGCACAATGGGTCGGTACACGACAGCCATTGTGAGGCGGCGAGGCTCATTCACCTGTCCGACGCGACCGAATGACCCGTATTCGAATCTCGCGAACGACAATCGTCGATACAAGTGTACCCGCGAGGACCGCTCCACTACACAATCGATATGGAACGCACCTTCGTACTCGGACCTCTAATCAAATATCTACAATCAGCAAGCGAATCGTGGGAACCCTTGTTTTTAACGTTATGATGGATTTATGTTTTAAGAGCATTTTGCGTTGTTCGAATTCAGGTAGCTTTTATATGGATTTGTGTTCATCTTATTGGAAGGGATCGCTGGCTGCAACCCGATAAAATACTTAATACAACTACATCTACATCTATGGCACGAACTTTATCGTAACAACAAAACTACAAACGACGTATATTGATCACTTGATTACGACGTATATTTAGATAATTTGACGGCTGAAACTAAACCAAATCACGAAAACCTTGAAACTAAACCAAACGGAGAGATTAAACAAGACATACAGCATTTTAAAGGCTGTAAAAATCAAATAAGAAGCTGAAGGATCATTTGAAACAATAGGTAAATATTGTGTGAGAAACGCAATTTAGATTTTCAGCCACCATTTAGTAGCGGATAGCCGATCACGAAAGCTGACCAAGTCCGGAATTAGGACACGACGCGAGAGATACAACGCTGACTGACCTTTAGGCCAACGGGGAGTCCAGTCGGTTGAAGTCGGTTGAAGTTCACGAGATTTGTTAACGAATCGTGAATCAAACCGAAACCATTGATTAGCTGTCCAATTATACACGCTACGAAAATTGTCGTAGACTTGTTTGCTAACATAAATAAATTGAATAGATAATAAAATGTCGAATTTACAGATGTCACTTAAAAGGCATACGATTTAAAAACGCCACCCTTTAATCTCTTACGGTTTCATCTTCGGCAGTGTTGCTGCCAGTGTTGGAAATTATAGGGGATCGGTGACAGGTGTGTGGCGAAAATTTTGATTGGCTTGAAATAACGAGCGAAGTGTATAACGGTGCGGTTTCCGTTTGTAGTCATTATAACGCCATAAATTTGCTCGGCCGGCCGCCGCGCCGGGAGGAAGCTGTAAATATGCTGTCGGAGAGATTACAACTCGATTATCGAACTTCGAATCGAATCGAACCTTCATCGGACGGTACGGTTCAGCGGACGGTAGTGGGCTCATATGTGTAATAATGACATCGGATCGATATTAAAGCTGATGGAATAAGAAAGCAATTTATTGCGATAGTTTATTCGCAACAATCCTGGTGTGATACACAAGACATTTTGGCACAGAGAAGAGAAAAGCAAAGCATAAGTTTATTTATTTACTTCATGGTTTTTGCACAGACTGGTTTAAAATTATTACATTATTATTTTTTTGTTATATTTTTTCCTTTTGCAATGGGTTTTGAACCTGTTACTATTTCTTTGTACTTTTGACCGTTTTCAGAGCTATCGGCACAGGTCTAGTGTTTTTTTCTCAACGCATGAAACGTCTAGATAAGTTTAATGTTCAAAACAAAAAATTCATTACTACGTTGTGGAGTTCTGCGCGATTCAAATGGTAGCTACTGAGTCAATATTAACGAGAGAATTCATAACTCGCGATATCGACGACACCGGCTGTGAATGGGCTCACCGATCGATAGGAGCCCGAGGATGGGGGAAAAGCAGAAAATGCGACAAGTTGGTTCATATTGAGCCGTGAGATTTAGAAATTGTGGTGAAATGCAAGCGGAACGAATTGTCTCATTTCATTGTGAGACAGGAACATTGCTCGTTCACAACGGACGAGAACTATTAGCGCGCACGATTTACGACCGTTCGAATTACAACAATTTTACGATTGTTTATTCCTCAGATTGCAATGTCATGAAGTGGAAAAAATTGAATCATTTGTTATTTAAACGTTATCCCATTATCTGTATTTAATGTTTATGCGTATTTTGTAGGATGAAAATTACTATTGCTAAACGTCATGTTACGAAAGTAATAATTGTATCCAAGAGCGTAATCAATAGCGAATTATGGAATAATATACGTGCACGTGTGTATGTGTATGGTTGTCGTGGTCGTAAAGCGCAAATGATCTAACACGGTGTGAGGCGCCAACGGCGGGTCATAGGTTAAGATAAACGGGCCCTAAAATATCGCCCTGAGACACGCCGCTCGCCAGCCGACGGTTATGGAAAGTGAAAATTAACAACGCCTGTCCTGCGAACGTATCGTTAGTTGCGCAGCGATCCTAGATAAGTTATTTAATTGATATCAGGTTCTTACATAACTAGTTTAGGTAATATCACAGCTAACTTTGCCTTTTAGATAGGAATACATAGTAACAATAATTTCGCTCTTTAAAGCTTCTGATCAATGATTAAGGATATTTAACTCGATAACGTAGTTCTATATGACAAACATTCGTGAATCACATCATCATCGTTTTTCTTTTAGTATCGTTTCATTATATCCCTTGATTTAATTGATTGAGCTAAAGACATTGTTTATTACAAATAGAACATAGGAATATACCTTTGAAGGTTTAAGTGAACGTTTACAATATATTTCGTCTACAATTTTCCTTTGTATTCTCTTCTGTACCTGTCTAACACTATCATTATTGTCAGGATTTATTACGACGAATTGTTGTTTAAGCGTGTGATTCTTATACGATTCCCAAGTGACCCGTGCCGAGCTAAAAACTAATGAATGTTCCACAGTGCAAAATAGCCGGAAATCGCACGGGCGGCGGCGGTCCGGTATGCGATGGGTTTATGTAAATAAAGGCATTCTCTCGCCATTGTGCCGTTTCAGCACCAACGGTACCCGAACACCTGCTGATCAGTGGGTTTCGCAACCACTGCTCTCACGGGCATTGAGATAGAATTGCCGAAGATTGAGATAGAATTGCCGAAGATTCATATAGAATTGCCGAAGATTCATATAGAATTGCCGAAGATTCATATAGAATTGCCGAAGATTGAGATAGAATTGCTGAAGATTGAGATAGATTTGCCGAAGATTGAGATAGAATTGCCGAGGATTGAGATAGAATTGCCCAATGTTTTCACTCTAACAATCCCTACATCCCTGTTAGGAAAGAGTTCGTTGCAGATGTTCATGGGCGGCAGCGTCCACTTGTGACTGCTGCCTGTTCGTTGCTACTCTATTCAAATAAAAAAAATGTGCTCACAACGGTCTCTCTGGAATCGCTTAGTGTCAGCATAGTATTAAAACGAATTGTACAATATTCATCAGAATGGTGTATAAATAGTCGTTGATCTAATAAAATAAAATGTCGTAGTTGTAAAGTTAAGTAATGCTGGATGTGGTCGCATTTTAAACGAAACTTAGCGATAGCGGTGAAGGCCTTAAGTAAACGTTCTTTGTATCCATGTTATGTGTCTTTTTTGCAATTGTGTGGTCAATTTCTAAATGAATCCAAACGACCACCAGCAACAGTTGACAATTGTCATTGTTTGTAATACCGCTTGTGTTCGAGTAAATTCAGTTCCGTACAAGTTGAAGTGCAAGTACGCATTGTATTCTCGTGACCAAATGCCCCAGTCCTACATAGCGTCGGTCCTCGATACTCCGACGTTAACCGCAAACACGAATCCGTCCGCAAGGCCGCCGTGACGAACGGGCGAACGACAGAAAAAAGACGAGAAAGCAACCATGTTTACGGCCGCTTTTATATGCAGATCTAAATTTATCTCCACGATTCTCCCACGGGCTGTAGGTACATGCCGAGTTGCTTTTGTAGCGAAAATGTTTCAAGTGTTGCTATATATATGCTGCCCGATATATTTAATGTACGTATCTTTAAGTATTACAATAGTTACTGTATCGGTGACAACAAGCAATTCCGATTGTCGTTACGGATCTGATCTGCAAGCATCCTCTAGCTTCCGATAGTTTTTATTAGTAGCAGTTTCTTTTCTTCTCAGCTTGTTTTGTAAGCTTTATTCACGAGATATCTTGCAAATACACGTTCGCTATCGTACGGGCAAGCTTAATGTCTCACGCGACGGTGTGTTTGTGTGAATTTTTCCACTGCGTTGTTTATTTAACGAGACGCCGTTTCGGTGATTTCGCGATTGTGCACGGCCCGTTGAGTTCCGTTTATGATATAATTGATATACATACATACGAACGAATACCTTTGTGTTACGAAATTTATCGTCGTATCTCTTTCCTTTAGGCACGAAACTTTTTTATAATCCGTTTTGCATAAACGCTATCAACAAATGCAAAACGAGTTTAGGTAATGTAGTTATGTAAATGTTTTTTACTGTTTTATGATGATCTCTTTGATTAACTCACTGTTGTTAACGGTCGAAGACGGTAAATGGTTAGTGGGGAGAGAGGTGTTGTTGTTGTATTACAAATTGACAGAACTTTCAATTATATTTTAACATAGAATTGCTTGTTAATATGTGTTGTGGTAAAATTAGCTTTAATAGTGATAATATTGGAGAAAAAAAGGAAACCAAAAAAAAAATTCTACAGATTTGCAGAAACAAACTTAAAATAAAAAGGCACGCACGGTATGTCTGTGGAGTCGGAAATATAAACATTAAAAAGAGATAACACTGTGGGAAATGAAGTTCGTAGTGTAGAAAATGTACGCTACAGACGCTGTCCGTCAGCGTGCCAGATGCTTTCAGCTGTTGATAGTGTTGCACAATTTATGAAAGCTCGTCGGAGCCCGCAAAAGCTCCGAAGCTCGCTCAGCGCCCACTGACGAGTAAGTATCTTAAACTTGGCCGTAAATTTGAATTGGACCTCATTCTGAGTTCGCCCGCTATCATTTTTCCTTTGTTGACGATATTCTTTCCGAGTGGCTCGCTGGTCAAATAATTGAGAAATCTGTTGAGAGTTGAACTGTCGAGCTAAGGCCTAGTTCAAATCCCGCCCAACGAATATAATAAATGTATGTATATTATATTGACCATGAATATTTTTTTGTACCTGGGTATAGAATTATATATATGGGTATATATTAAGGTAACTAAACACGTATCTAATTGTTAACTGTCTTGTTTCCATAGCACATGTTTTTTTTAAGCAGGAGATCACATGACCTAATTTGCAGTTATTCTATAATGAGAAACTAGCTTTTAACATCGAATATTTTACCACTTTTCAAAAACGGTATAGAACGATTTTTTGTATAAGGGCAATAACATTAAACAGAGCCTACGAAGATTACCTAACCAATTAATTTATTTATGTTAATTACTCAACGGCAGCGCATACTTTTAATTAAGTATTAAATTTTAATTAACAATAAAATTTCCCCTGGACTCCTTAATTATGATAGAATATGAAGGTTGCTTGCGATTTACAACCGCATTTGTACATATATTTAACTTTCTATACCTAAATGGGTTTACAATTTAATTAATTAACAAAAAATTACGAACCGTATACAGGCCTCATAAAGTTGTCAATGCTTTCTAAACGTATTATATATATAAACTCCAAGAAAGGTAACGTTCATTATTATTTACTATGACTGGCCTCGTTGTCGAGTGGTTAGAGACCCTGACTGTGAAACCGGAGGTCGTGTGTTCGATTCCCACTCAAGACAAACATTTGTGTGATGAGCACATTTTTTTGTTCTGTGTCTGGTCGTAATTAAAATATCTATATAAGTACTATACATATCGTATGTATATATGTATGTTTATCAGCTGTCCGGTCACCATAACACAGGCATTAAATTGCCTAATTTGGGAACGGATAGCCATCTGTGGAATTAATCCCAGTTATTATTAATATTATTGTTATTATTTAGCATCTGTATCTCTCAATATTGTATTGTATACGTTTGACATTCTTTTAATATTCACACAAAATTATATCAAAACCACAATCTCCTTATTCAAATTCTCCATAATATTATCCGCATCTGCAATATATGTAACTTGACGTAATAACGTAAAGGCAGCAATTATATAGTAATTACCTGCACGAGTTCAAATGTTGGAACACACTCGGCGTCAAAGCAAAAATATTCCTTTGACGATCGTAATTACAATCCATTTCTTTGAATAGAGTACCCGCGTAATCCCTTCCATCCATTATTCGAATTAATGACTGTACATATATAAATTTCAATGGAAACTCCTCAAAAAGATTACAAAAAAAGTCACTGAGGTTACGACAATCGCGGACATGGAATACATTTGAAAATTAATGTAACTCTTTCAACTTAGTAGTTGTGAACTCAGAAGCGCTCGATTAAAATATCTTCTCCGCATATAACAGTTCAGTGTTGGGCATAAGTTTCTTGGAGAATTTGAAGCTTAATCTGGAGCTTTCATATGCTATTAAACACCGATAAAACCAATACCGTATAACATCTCTAAGAAGCGTAAGTTTCCTTATGACGTTTTCCTCCACCGATATTTAAATGTTAGTTATAAAGCGCACATAACAACCAGTATCGAACCCAGACCCCTTGATAGAGTATTTCAAATAGGCTATCGCTGCTTACGAGCCATACACGACACGTTTTACTGATCGGCAATCTATAGGCCATTTCGGTAACTTAACTGCCTATTCGTCTGCCGTTTCAAAAGAATGAACATCGCTCTTTATTATTATATTTATAGGCGTCGTAACAAACCGGGTTACGGTTTCCGGGCTGTATGAAATTTTCCACTGAAAATATCTCGAATATTATTCACGACCGTAGGAAATATGAGTAACGTTCCATTCTCTTTGATATTGATACTGACATTTTAAGGTAACAAGGAGCTGAGTTTACGCTGGGTTTACATGTCGCCGATACTCTACTGATACTTAAAAGCTTAAATCCCAATACTTACTTTACTTTATCATTATTATTATTTTATTATTTAATTCGTGTTCATTCTTTTACTCCTGTTACCTACTGTTATTTTCTCAGATTTTCCTTTTAATTTTCTATTTCCTTTAATTTTTTTATATATGCTTTTGTATGTGTGCTGCTTAATGAATGCAAATTAAAACCTTTTCTTTCTTTCTTCTCTCTAAAATCTGCTACTTCTGCGTGGTTTGGTTCCTTGATTTCTGTTTTCGAGGTACAGGGTATCTAACCACTCGACCAAATGTTAATAAAGGAGTGACCATAACATGACAAAAACGGATTTCAATTCCTAAGGAATGCTATAATTATATACAAACTAGCCGACCCGACCGCGCGTTGCCGTGGTTCGATTAATATAATGTTATAATAACTCAAATTATTATTATTATATATATTAATAATTAAATATATATTAATGTCCATAGGTGGGTCCATTTCATCCAGCCGTTCTATAACGTCTCCATCTTAATAATATGTTTATTTCTTTATATTTTATTATGTTTATGTTGT
>DWGJ01004919.1:0-11010 GCA_018246895.1 Aspitha aspitha aspitha
GTGCTCATCACACAAATGTTTGTCCTGGGTGGGAATCGAACCCACGACCTCCGGTTTTGCAGTCAGGGTTTCTAACCGCTCGACCACGAGGCCAGTTTTACATACATAATAAACGGTTATGGAATATACGTAGGCCAAGGATATAATGTTTTGCACAGATTCGACATGTATTAAAAATATAGGTTTTTTAATGAATAATTAAAGACAAAGAGATACGCGCGATAAACATAACATTCTCTTTACAGTCGGGTAAAAAGATGCACTACGCGTATCTACTCTGATTTACACACGTCAAAATACCTTTATATTAAATATCTGGTCGGAAAATTAACATTCGCAAAGACCTGTCGGTGGAGGTAAGGTAATAACTAAGAAGTGCAGAGCCTGCAAACCGGCACTTGGGGAGTGTGGTAGTTTATGGCCTTAAACCTAGTCTTTATCAAAGGGAACACGTGTCCAATAGAGGAAAAAGGGATAAAAACGTATATCTTCTTAGAAATTGTTTAAAGTAAACATAATGTAATCTATCCGTGTCGCGAGACTGCTAAATGTAACAACGGAAACATAACATTTACAATGTGGCCTTGGCGCTGCAGCGAAGAAAACACTGATGCGTGTACAATGTACATATGCAATCGTTTCCCGAAATATCACATACTTTTCTGTGCTCACTGCTGTCAAGGTGACGACATATGCTCTTGGGTAATCGCTGTAACATATGATATATGAATGTTGTAGAGAAACTGTTTTTGAAAATTTCGTTCTTTTATACGTTAATTTTTTTACTTATAGAAGTTTAGTTTATCTTCCGATTGAAATACGCTGTATTTTATTTTGAAAGTATTCATGGTTGATCAGTCAAACCAACCAACATTGCGTAATATGTAGCAACAAGTAATGTTAAAACTTTCTGGAGCTAAATTTGAAAATGTTGTTGATTCCTCTTGGTGATTCCGATATCAAGCGTCTCTTGCCGAGACCATATAAACCCTATTTCCAACCGTGAAATCAAAGTAACTATTTTAGATTTACTTTATTTTCATTAATATATTTAGTTGTACAAGAAAATCCGTACATTATATACAATGAGTGAGTATTATTACGTGGTTCTACTGTCTACAAGACATATGTCAATGTCATGGCTGAAGTAACCCTTTATCACATTTTGACAGCTGCTCCAGTGTGGCACGGCCTTAATCAATAATATTCCGTTATATCTAATATTTGTGCGAGGCCAAATGACATTCAGCATTAATGTTCCTATTTGCTGACCTTCGTTATAGTCGTAATTATATTGTATTAATATCCTTCTATTCGTGTTGTACAATTTCATTATACAGCCAACTATTATACAATTGACAATGTAAAATGAAAATTATATGATTTCACCTTACTATCTTGCTTTAGATGTCTTAAAACAATTCACGAAGATGACTCTACATATTTTCAGTACAAAATTGAAACAGATTTTCAAAATACATTGAAGTATGTATTATATTTATTGATTGCTAGAAATAAAGAAATTACGACGATAACAATATACTGTTGTTACGGATATTAGGTAGTTCAGGATGATTTGGAGATGTATTTGTTGACTATTGATAGAGAATTTTCCATATATGTAAAGTTAAAGGTATAATATCCAGTTTATATACTGGCATAAAGATACGGATACCTAAATGTAAATTTATTTAATTATTTTCAAATTGAAATACCGGTGTCTTGTTGGTTTTTGAATATTAATAACTTTTAATTTTTTTATTAATGACTTTTAAATTTGGCATTCGCGGGTTGAAACTTTTATATATTATACATTACATTAAAAATTTCCGAATATGAAACATAGAAGCTCCACTTATTACTTAAATATGTCAGGAACGTTTTCAAATTCATAGATTAGTAACTCAAGCTAGGTGGTTCGTCCTTTGCGGAATTATTGTACACCCACGGAAAATAGGTCAACTGCCTCCCTTACATCAGAGCGGGACGGACACGGGAGTGACAAGGATAAAACCTTAATTCATCCAGGTGACGTCATCGGTTTTAACAGGCCCATTCGTTTTCTTTCTGCTGATGTTTTCATAGGGTCGAAGGAATATTATTTCACTTAGCAACGAAGTACGATTTTGCAATCAATAGTAGTTCAGCGACAAAGTGATTATAATTTTAAGATTATTAATAAATTAGTAATCGTGGATTTGTTTATTGCTAAATTACTATATGTTTCAAAAAAAATTTTTGCTATCAGCAATTTTGTTTAATATTGTTGCATTATTGCTAGTGATCTTTTCTGTGAGGTTTACTATAGTGCTGTTTCATTGAAACATTTAAAACGTTAAAAGCTTTATAAAACGAAGACACTTAATTTATTGTTCGCTCTCCACAAATTTCTTTAACTAGTCTGTCTACTTTTAAATGGATGTTCTTCACGGAATCTCCTCAGACAAGTCCAAAGTACCTACAGCTTTAATGTCTACTTTCGTTGCTGTTTGTTTTTATGAAATCCCGTGACAGTTTAAGAAAACAAATTACATTGAAACATATTTTACGTTTCGAATTGCAACGTAAGCGTTTCAGACGTACACTTTTTTCGATTATGAAGTCATCTATCTATTTCGCATTTAATTTATGTAAAAACATTAACTATTTTAACTCTGTACCACTCACGTCATTTTATTTTACGAATGTTCCTATATTTCATTGGGATTAAATAACAGAGATCTTATAAACTTAGACTGATCTGTTAGTTCAATGGTTAGTGACATTCCCTGATGAGTCGGGGGTCATGGCTTCTATTTCCACTTAAGACATATACATACATATTTGTGTGATAAAAAATGCAAATCGCTTTCGAGAGCCAGCCCCCTGGCGCCAAGTTCACTGCGAGACAAGTCACAACGGATGCTCATTCTCTTATTCTTAGAATGTGTTCTCTCAGTTTCGTAACGATGACGTATTTCTTTGTCCGTGTTTCTCAAATTCGATCTCAGCTTCGAGCAAAATTTGAAGAGGAAACGACTGAACGGAACCAATGACGTCACTTTGACCTCAATGTTTCTCTGTATTTTGTTATTATCTAAGAAAGATCGTACGGACTGTGAATTGTTTATATTGATTTAATATTGAAAATAATAAAAATCTAGATATTAATACGAGCACAAGAAATCCGATTAGATAAATTAATTAATAAATGAACTCCTAGTAAGCACAATAACTTTTGAACATGAAAAAACCTCAGAAAAGAGAAAGCAACTTTAAATTCAATAACGTTAGATATAATACTTTTACACAGACACAGATATATATACGTTTCCACAGATAATACAGTTTTTCATCTAAAAGTATGAGAAAAAGCACGACCGGAGGCACGACCGTAAAATATTAAGCATGGAATCCATTATAATAATTTTTGATTATGTTCCTGTGAAGTTTTAAATGCGACAATTTTGACTATGTTCGCTGGTATCTAATAAATACTATTCTATGTGATATGGAGTTGTGGAATGTTAAAATAATTTTTGAAGCTGCAGCCTGTACTCAAGTTGGAAAATGTATTTATTAACCATACAGTTTGTGTATAATCTAATACTGATTTTGTTCATCGTACGTGTATGGCCCGAAGCTTTTTAGGTGCGTAAAATGAACTTATTATGTAATACCCTGTTTCAACGTCTGTTGTTGCTTCCCTGCGTTAATTTCAAGCGGACTTATTCCTGAGACTTAATTCCGAGTGGCATTTTTCGTTCACCAACCGTTGGTTTTCTCAAATGTACCTATAGATAGCCCATAGAATAGAATAGTATTTAGATGTTATATGTATATTACTACTTCTTTTTCCATACCTTAAGTTGAGCGAAATAATAATATGTACATTTTTAAGTCATATAAAATTGTTTAGTGATTTCATAACAAAACACTGTCGTCGTTTTGTAGCTGAAAAGAACAAACAATATTTCGGCGGCTTTCGATCAAACGCGGGACCAATCGATGCTAGTAACAATTGACGAGAATTAATGGCTGCCATCTCTGAATTAATGCAAGGTCTCCGAGGGAATAATTATTTACTCTAATTAAACGTTTGCCAGAAGGCTGTCGAGTTTTCTCGGTTCCTTTTGGCCCTTTTGAGAGTCAACCGAGTGTGTGATTAGGGGGTGACTTATACACAGCACTGTTAACCTACACGAGGTCCTTGTGTGCTCGTTTGTCGAGTGTCTCGCTCGGAGAGTAATTCAAGTTACAACAATTCAAACTTCGCTCGTTTGTCATAAGGTGCCGCCTGTTCAAAGGTCGGTTTCAGTCAAGAGTGCTTTTGCGAGAACAGAATGCATTCATCGCTTCTTGAACTAAATCGGTAACTTCTCATTAATGTGATCTATATAATGTTAAAAAAAACATTACAAAAAGGTACCAGGTCAAGTGGCTGTAGCCGATAAATCTATACTTATAATAAATCTGTAGAGAGGTCAATTCTGTACATAAAATATATTTCCAAAATAACTGATGTGTGTGCATGTACACAGGGGATGATTAGGGATCGATACTGCCAAAAATGCAATCAGTAAAATTTTTTCTGCCTGTTTGTCTCTCTGTCTGTATAACCGTTATAGAAACGTTATAGATTTTAACAAAACTTGGTACAATTATTTTTCATACTCTTGAGCTGTTTATAGTATACTTTTCATCATGCTACAATCAATAGGAGCAGAGCAGTGAAGGGAAATGTTGGGAAAACGGGAGAAGTTACTCCATTATTTGAGCTCCTACATCCATTAAATAGTGGAAAAATACTGTTTTATACCGATGCGAAGCCGGGGCCGGCCGCTAGTACAAAAATAAAAATTTGAATAAAATTCTGCGTAAAATCTTATACGTACTTAACTACGTGTAATGGCGAAGTTGAATGCTCTGTTTTCATGTGGCTGTCAGTCGAACCCATAAAACGCAACGTAACTACTCAACTTTCTCAACTATAATTAGTATTACGGTTTAGATACAACCTGCAGCGTGGCATCAGCCGATACTTGTAGGTACTTACGGTTCATGACTTCCAAACGATTATAACATAAAACTATGTAGCTTTCTTTAAATGTTACTCTCATATAAGATTTTCTTCACACGCGTTTGACATAATGTTCCTGCCTCTTTATAATATTTGTATTAAAAGAAAGGGAAGCGATAGTTAACCCACAATACGTTACTATAGAGAACTAAATATATAATATAATTAGTTTGTAGCAAAGAGACATTAAATATTAATTGACCTTAAATATGAGTTTAAGGTTTCGTTTGCCAATTCAAAAGAAATATTCATCTGTTCAGAGTTGGGCTCTCCTGGGGACGAGTTCCCGCATATCCCACGGCACTTGGAAAGGAAATGGAACTTTCTGCTTTGATAAAGTTTTAATATATTCTTCGGCAAGTTTCGAAGTCGTCTCCGTTCAGGTTATGACGGATATGTTCCTTTGCCTTCTTTTACTTATTCCTTCATTTTATTTCTGCTTCCAAAGGATTTAATCGTGAATTTTCGCGGGAACTTGACATTTTTATGCTCTACTTCTCGTGAGCGGTGAAAATGTTCAAACGTTAACTTGGAAAGTGTATTAGGGTATTTAGGAATTGCCGCAATCTTGTTATTAAAACTTTTTTCTACGTCAATTTAATTTTCCCATAAATATAACATTATAATTGTCAATCTCTAGGAATTAGCGCACTACAGATTTAAATAGCGTCTACAATATTATTCTCTAGAAAACGAGTAACATTTTTGTTGAATTACTCGAGGAAAAATCTAGATGATGGAATATAACAGCGGAAGTCCATTCAAGAAAATAATTAACCTCTATGCGGCTGTCAAATGCAATGGCTATGATTGTGGCGTTCTTTCAAATTTACCACGAGTCTTGCAATTCCCTTTTATAATCCTCAATGGTATTTTCGCATTGGTCGACGTTTGAAAGAAATTCGTAATAGAACACAACTTTGTGAAGTAAAGCTTGTTATGATATTGACATTATTTTAAAATAAAGTCACTTAATAATTCAAACAGCAATTAAATTATTTAAACATCTAGTTTTTTTAATTTTCAAATGTTGTTATGATTCATTTGTCATAAATCACATCCAATATATGCAAAATGGTAATTATGATTTTTATTGTCTTTTTCTCGCTCTCGCATCTTATTTTTCAACGCTGTAGTTGTTCAACTATGCGTTTTCAATCGCCAATTCGTGTGGTCGCCGAACCTAATTCGTTTGTGGTACTTTGTTTTTATGAGCAGCATATCAGTTGTGATCTCGCACGAAGGCGACGTCCAGTCTACCCCTCTTTTGTACAATCTCTACGAGACCTGCTTGACATAACGACTGAGCCCACTGCTCCCATTACGTGTGTTTGTCCGCCGACAAACAATGCTTTGATAGCTTCTAAACGAGGGCAATCCCGACATCTATCCTTGTCACTCCACCGCTTAATCCTACCTGTCTCCCTCCTCCCGCCGATGCCCCAATGATATTTGTGTTCAATTATAATTAAACTCATGTCCTCCTTCTTTGAAATGTCAAGCTGTCTTTAATTAAAGACCGACGTTTAATAATAGATCGGTTTCTTTTTGTCATAAAAGCCATGACGACAACGCGAGAGGAGTAATCGTATTTCAGTAATCGTGTTCTGCAGATTTTTCGTCTTTAACCAGAATGGATTCGATTCAACAGCTTCATTTTAATTTAAAGAAAATTGACTTAATTATTTAAAACATGAATCGGATCACTAGTTCTGGATACATAAGCTTAATATGAATTAAATTTATGACAACATATTAGGCAAAACATTGTAATCTTGAATAGAAAAATATTTATTTATTCACTTTTTATCTTTATCGTATTTTACGTTTATTATTTTAATTTATTGCAATAATTTGAATGACACAAGTTTGAGAGTTTAAAAAACATAACAATAATTTTCTAACCTTGATCCCATTATCTGCCGTCACAAACAAAGATGGCGCCATGAATGTTTTCTAGTCCGCCGTTTGGTAATAGTATCTAGTTATTCGATAGATATCACGCCGCGAACGGCGGAAACAAACAACACGAAGCTTGGCGAAAACAACATAATTTATCAAGAGGGCAGAAATACTGGCAACTCCTTTCGTTGGAAGAAACTCCAGCATAGACGCTTCTGTTAAATCGCGAGCGGTCAACTATGTACATTCAGCAAGTTATAGACGCTAAATAGCCCTAAACAAAGAACTCTATCAATCGTTGACGTTGTCTGAATCTATAGCGTAACAAACAAGACAAACATTGCTATATCCATATACATAGACGTTATTTGTTAAGCTCATTCTAATGGAACGGCCGCTTTCTCACATCTCTTGCCAGAAGGTGTCAAATTTAAACAATTATCGCTAATCGACCGAGTCTTTCTTTACTGGGAGAAGCAGTGACTTAATAATTGTCATGTTTGTATAGAACTGGTTTCGTAGATTTCGTTGGCGCAAAAATTTGAATTAATCATATACGAAGTTTTCGCCATTAATTTCACTTTTTTATATTGGAATAGAGTAGCAAACGAGCAGGCAGCAGTCACAAGTGGCCGCTGCCACCAATGGACATCTGTAACCCACTCCTAACAGGACTGTAGGGAGTTGACTGTTAGTGTGAATTCAGTTAGTATAGGTGTTAATAATAATTAGTTGGTGAGTATTCTTTAGTAACAGGACTGCAAGAATGGGAATTTTAGTGATATTAGCCCAGTTAGTGTGTGTTAGTAGGTGCAGTTAGTTAGTGTTAGTAGTTACCCTATCAGGAGTCGGTAACAGATGCGTTGCTACTCTTGAGGACTAAGATGGTCGCCTGTGGTATACAAGTGGACCGGCAACCACACCCTTCGGGCCGAAACACAGTTGAAACAACTGCTTCACGGCAGAAACTCCTTAAGGGTTAATTTATAATAGAATTCTAAGCAGACTTGTATTCTTCCCCACTGATCACGTTATCTGCACACAAAAATGTAATAAATCTCATTAACTCTTTTTTTGATATTAATATGAATGTTGTGTGCGCTTCTAGACCAAATAATGAGTTGTATTACCCATTGTTGTGGTTCGGTTTTATAGCTAGTCTTTGGTCATCATGAGTAGCATAATGACAGATTTATTAAACGTTCGTTGGATTTGTTAATTTAAACTACATTTCTATTTCGTGTCGCGTAAGAAATAGAGTTTGTAGTCGATGTATCGAATCTCGTTATCTCAGCCAGTGTTATTGGAAATTTAGTTTTGATTGGTAATTGAAGTCGCGGAAGTGCAATAAAATTTCCTTATTTTAGTCTTAGAAAAATATGTAATCCAGTAACTCAAAAGTTTGAGAGCGATGGTAGAGCAAAGCGGATGTTTTGTAAGGAAATCATCAAAATATGATTTTGGAGAACTTATATGGCTGTCAAACCCGTCTATCCCAGATAAAAAATTAAGAGCAACAAAAAACGCAAGATTTTATGTTAAACGCACCGACAATATCAAAGCGCTAACAATCGTATAGGATAGTCTGTGTCTAAATCGATCCGATTCAATATAACATATTTGGTGCTTAATAAAAATCGCCACATTTCTAAATTGTACCTGTGTGAAGCGGCGATTGATCGCTAATGAAATAAATATAATTACCTAAAAAAAATATTTACAAAAATACTCTGGAGACTTTAAATCATGGCCAATGATGCTGTAGATCCATAAGTTATTCTATAATAGCGTTAATTAGGGAGAAGGTTAGGGAGTTTACGAGTATCTTCAAAATTTATGGATCTATTGAAAGATATACGAACACGCTTAAATCTTAGCAAACGAGACCGTTTTGATTCAATGTATGCCAAAATAATTTATAAGTATTTCTGAAACCCGAATATTGACTGAATACACAGAAGTATCATGTTATAATTTTCTAATAATAAATGTTGATATTGGTGTGTAACTTATATTGTTACATTGACGTAATGTTCCGCTAATTTTGATCGGATAACATAAAATTATCCATCACACACATCCATACATCACGATGAAGTTTAGCTAATTTATATCAATTTCATGTACTATCGACATAAATTTAAATATAATTAAAATTTATAAGTAAGCATAGGTAGGTATAACTACTTAAGTGTACCAAAATGTAGATAGCTTCACGGTTAGACGCGTAAAACATTTTAACATTATTACATCAAACGTAATATACTCTAGATTTTAACACCTTTTAAAAGTGAAAATAAATAAGTTTTCTTTAATATTGAAACATTTTCTATTGTCATTGTTTTAATTGTAGATACTAAATTGACACTACAAAAAAATTGATTTTATATGTTCATCCAACATTTTGCCTATATTTTAAGTCTTGGATATTTATGTATCTTTTAAAAATAAATTCTCATAGAACGATTAAAAGCCGTGAATACGGGTTCATTCATTCAGAACAAGAACAAACGTGAAAAAAAACTGTATTTCGTTTACAAAGCGACACTTAACCGACGCTTCGCACAATTTCAAAAGCCTTCATTATCATAATTTTAACAGGAGAAAGGGAACAATATAGGCCATGGTTGCTTATAATGAAAACAATGGACCCCAACATGCGTGCGTGGATTCAACGGCATTTGGGTTTGGCTCGAGCGAACTGTTCTATTTTTAAATTTTTTCTTCGTTTTATTCTACGCTGTGGCGAAAAAAGGAAATAACATTTAAAATTATCGTGCTTTTATTAAATTGTTTGAACATTTGAATTATTAACTTACTAACGTTACTATAAAATGTCTCAAATTTTTTTATACAGTAAGGTGGTATAAAATTTTACGATTATCTGAATAAGTATAATTAATAAGACAATTATTATTTTATTTTATTGCACAAAAAACACCATGCATTACAATAATAAGAAAACTATATTTATACACATCATATGACAAAAGGTATTCGTATTTTTTGCGGCGTCTTTTTCCTGTTTCCCTTGGGTTACTTATATTGTTATATTCATATAATTTTATTGTTATGAAAATTACTCGTAGATTTCATTTTCTATATTCATTGAAACATTAAAATAAAATATCAACCGACAATGTTTAGAAAATGGACTTTTACCACGTGTACACTCAATGAACCGTCCAGCATCCTACACGCTCAACTATATTTCCTTCATACCTTTTAATCTTTACTCTTCATTTATTCACTTCACTGGACTGACTGGAAAACTTTTAGAGGAAAATTTTGGGGAATACGAAAATATTTAACATATGTATGAATTTGGATTTAAGTTAATACCTATTGTGTTTTGTAACGTTACTGTAGAGTTGGTTTTATATTGCTTTTGGTAGATTTACGTTTAGACAATTGTGATATTTGATAAAAGCGTGATATAGGAGTGCGTTGAAAAATAAAGAAATATTTCACTTCCTGGATTTCTGCAATGTAGTACAAGTGACGACTCCGCAGTACAAGTTGCAACCGACTGCTACTTCCGAAGTGCGGAAATGCTTGTGACATTTTGCCATTAGCACTCGCACCAAATTCAATGCCTGACCGCATAGAGCGTTGCAGTTTACAGCGTTATTACAAGTTAGAGATCATAAAAAGATACAAGAATTTCTAACTCGTAATTTAATGGCTGTAATAGATTACAGATCTGTAGATTGATTTAAATCACATCAATGTCTGTTACAAATCAAGGTTTATTTCCGCGTAATACTAAAATGAAATTGTCATTTTCTGAACAACCGCCGTAGAAAACCATCGCTTGTAATTTGTAACTGACTGCAGAGTTCTCGCGTTTGCAGTGCACGAATATACGCGAATATACGCGTTCCTCATTTAACTTCAGATCTAATAGAACGCTTCGACGATTATAAATGTATTGCGATTAAAATAAATGGAGTCCGTTTGGAAATGAGCGCGTTTAAATTACGAAATTTTGTACAGACGGTCAGGCAGGCAATTACAGGTGGCTTAGAAAGTTATAATCCGACACCTAA
>DWGJ01004920.1:0-11010 GCA_018246895.1 Aspitha aspitha aspitha
GTAAGGACAGGGATATTTGGCACTCGCTGCTTTCTGCCTACCCCGCAAGGGACCTGGCGTGACGATATGTGTATGTGGTTTGTTAAAATAAGTCAAAGTAGTTGGATCTAATTTAGTAGATTTTTTTTATCGTGAACTTAAATGTAAGAAAGGACAGGATAATTTTAATAGCTTTTAATTTTGCCGACAAAAGCAATAACTGAGTAGGCTGTATAACTATTTAAGTTTAAGTACTAAGTATTATTAATATCATTTAGGTACCTAACAGTGTGTGTATTATCTAAAAGCCTCCGTAACTGACGCATGTTTATTATAAGGTAATAATATTATTTGACTCGCCAAATGAATACTCATTAATCGTAATTTTCTCATATTTTACGACGTACTATGAGCCATATTTCAAAACGTGTTCACTCAAACGTGTGCCAACTACCTAAAATGAAAAGTTAATATTTTGATTTGGATAATATCAACATCTGTAAATAATATACAAACAAACTAATAAAATGCGTCACTTTTTTCAGGAATTTATGTATTATATATATTTATGTATTATATATATTTTTAGGAAGAATTAAATTCTGGGGCATTGATTTATACTGTTATGTTTTTTATATCTTTATCTTTTTTCTCCGACAAAAACGTTCAAATTTACTTTACGAATTACGTAATATTAAAATTTCATTTCATTTCGATTCATTCGCTTTCATTTCGATAAGTCTTAATATTTTCGTGAAGTCATAACAGTTTCAGAAGAATCACAGAACAAAATTATTGTTGGAAGTCGTCTAAGATTCGCCGCCTGGGAATCGAAGAATTTAATGAATTTCAAGGAAAGCTTAATTTACGTTTTACTTTTACAGAAACGCGACGACGACGTGCCAGTGTTCCTGATGCAAACTATTGAGGATATTCGAAACTATTGCGACAATAAGGCTCTGCAAGCACGAAGATCTGTCTCACCCATGCCCAATTAATAATAACTATCAATAAGGTATATCTATAAGAAGGTATCTATTTAAGAATATATACTTCAAAGGTGATGTAAAAATTAAATTCTTTCACCGCCCACGAGTCGCAACTTCACCTTATAATCCTGTGATCACATTATTGCAATCGCTCAAGTAAGTCACACTAAAATAATATTAATATCAATTGAGACTGTCTCACTCATAAATATTTGATTCCAATTTCAGCAAATGTGTTTATTATGGTAATCAAATACCTGATATACATACATTATATGTACTTATATACTCTATAATACTTATGTATATGGATATTTTTAGTGATCCTAGACACAACAATGAAATGAGTTAAAGTAACTAAGATTTCTCTTTCTTGGATACCGAACCCACGACCTTAGATGTAGTACTTAGCGTTGCTTCATGCAGTCTGGATCCAACCACTCCATGGATTCATAGTCTTGACCCAAACAAATAATGAAATACTATTGTTTACTTTATGCTATATCATCAATCATCGAATTGTATGTCATGATTTATGACAATGTACAAAGATGGTAGAACAATCTGATGGAATCTCGGTAGATTAATATGTTGAATATTGCATTTATGAAGCTGAATAGCGCAAATTTTTTCAGGGTATGTTATGAAAAAACTGAATGTACCTTCGTTAAATAAAAGTATTGAGCGATTTCAGGAACGTGATCGGATTGCTTTCAGCTTCTCGTTCGTGGTGGGATTAATCGGTAAAATGTAATATAGATTAACTTATTAATTATTTTTAAATGTATGGTTTTGATATGAACTGACTTTGAATTACTTAATGATGGAATACAATGATGATAAGCGAAATAGAATGACAATAACGTGGAATCCATGACTGTTCTGGAAACTTGAAACACACATTTCATATTATTATTACTGCTATTATGTTTCCATTATATATTTGTATTCTTACAACACTAAACCATGTGTACAAAAACCAATTGAATACAATGTATTTTAGAATTTTTATAAAAAAATAAACTTAAATTTTAATGTATCTTAAAATTTGAGAGATATATTTTAAAAATGTTTATTAAATGTCATGTACTTATGACATTTTTAAATATAAAGAAATAGTTTAATGGTTGTTATTTATTTTTTAATAATTAACTAACATAACTGTATTTTGTTATTAAATTAAATGTACTGTGTATTAGATGATAGGAAATTAAATTACAAAGAAAGATGATTGTAAAGAAGGGACCTCTATGTAGTGTTTTGATTATTATTATTGTGTTAGAATAAGTATAACATATTAAGTTTAAGTATCAAATACATTAAAAAATAATATAATATATCTACTCATATATGTAATATTTTATTACTAAACATTTTATAACGAACTTTATATAACTTATGAGCTTTTTAACTCAGATTTATTTTTGGTAAGGATTTTTTCGTATAAGATTTAATCTAGTCAGAATATGCCGAAATACATGAGTTAATTTAATTAACGTATACAAAATAATATCTCATGATTACTGTTATAAAATTAGTCAGGGTAACATAATTCTGTTCGTGCTATAAATATACAGAAAACGGTTTTACTATTTCTTTTCACATATTATTTATCTGAAAACAAAACCCTTGAAAAGTAAAATTCTAGTCGCGATGTCATATTATCTAGTCAATTACACAGCAATATATATTTTTTAAAACAATCTTGATTGTTTCTTTTACCCTTGTCTCCCCTAATCGATACCTGAGTTGTGAGTTTGGAGATATTTTTGTAAATTTAATTTTTTAAACTTAATTCGTGTTAATATTAACAATTAATTTTAAAAGGGCTATGGATATATGATTAGCCTACATATCTCCAAAATCTTCATATGCAAAAAAATTGTCTAAACCATTGTTACCATGCACGTATTTTTTAATGTTATGAATAATATAGTAAATTTCTTTTATGGAACAATAAAATATGAATGTACACAGAACATTAATAACATCCATGGCTACTTATAATTCATGTATAAGTAAAATGTCATATACCTACTAAGCCAGTCTACTATCATAATTACGAAAGCACTCTATCTGTCTGTCTGTTATGTTGTCAGTGACAAGCCACTAAGGAGATTGAAATGAAAATTAATAGAGATAGTTTGACGTTCTAGGAAGGTACAGCTTACTTTATTTACAAGCGTTTTTTCTAAATTCAACTTCTATACCTATCGGGGTGAAATAAGGTTTTAATATTATATTAAATTACAGGCACAATTACAATTTTTCAAACGAACGAAGTCGCAAATAATAGTTAGTATGAAACAATTCCTTACGATTAACTCTAGAGTGACAATAAAAAATTACCACTCATCAGAATAAAAGCATTTCATTACAAGACAAGCCCTGAAACTGACGTACGTGACTGTCATTCCAAATATGCAGATAAAAAATAAAATAATTCAATTGGATTTCTCACGAGAAATACTCGGATTAATATTAAGTATTTTGCTCATATGCGGATTCAATCGTACAAACCGTTTTAGAACTAGATTCGTCAACATTGTGTACGCGATATATTTAGCGATCTGGTTAACAGGGTTCATTGTTTTGAGGGCGTTGACATTCAAAACAATTGAAAGTCACATACGTTTGAACGTGGTTATTACTTCGGTTAATTACATAATAGCCCTTACCTTTGCGTTACTTACGGACAAAAAGCAATATACAGTCATATATAAAAATGTATTTGGCGCGCTCTACAAAGACTACATATTCGAGAGCAGATTGAAAATCGTGGGTGTATTTTTGACTTTCACATGCTCGGAGTTCTATACGTTAGCGACATTATTCATCCATTGGGATGATAAAGATGATTATGAGCTATATAAATTGTCGCACTTGAAATTCGTTGGATGGTCAGCCCCGTTTTCGTATAATTTAAATTTGGTCTGGTCTTACATACTTCTCAACATGTTGAGATATAAAAGCAGTTTAATATATAAAAGAGTGAAGAACATCAGAAACAACGGACCGCCCGTGACACGTCTGAGATTTATAAAACATACGCTCTTTCAAAACGGCGTTCGGTTGAAAACGTTGAACTTTGATTTAGACCAAATGTACAGATATTATGTTAGAAATGCTACTGCAATAAAAGCATTGGTGTCCATTATACATGTGCCGGTAAGTTTCGTTTTATTTTGACTGGCCTCGTGGTCGAGTGGTCAGAGATCCTGATTGCAAAACCGGAGGTCGTGGGTTCGGTTCCCACCCAGGACAAACATTTGTGTGATGAGCACATACATTTGTTTGTTGTGTCTGGGCGTAATAAAAAATATCTATATAAGTACTATATCGTATGTATATATGTATGTTTATCAGCTGTCCGATTACCGTAACACAGGCATTAAGTTGCCTAATTTGGGATTATTTGTGTGTAGAATTGTCCCCCTTATTTATTTATTTATTATGAATACAGTTCGCCGTTAGATCGAAATTTGCATAAATTTAAAAATAATCTCATATTTTTTATACTGTGTTTCTTAAATGGTTTTATTGATGATACTAAAGCTCGTCAACGGTTATGAAACGAAAAAAAGAATAATCTGTCGACAAAAAGAGAAGAAAAACCTGCCATTAATTTTAATTGCTATCTAGAACCCTGCAGACGCTTGGTTGGCACGTTATAGACCCTGACTGCTAAATATTTGTGAGATGAGTTTTTTCTGTGTTTAATAAAAATGTTTATATAAGTATTACACTTATATAGTATGTATGTAGTTTATCAGATGTCTGGTCATCTAACAGGCTCTACGTAGTTTGGAATCAAATGGTCAAGTGTGACAAGATTATTTTAACAACACAACAAGTGCTGCCCGTTACTCACAATGGTTATTAAAATAATACATTTTAATTTATTTAAATACCTTATTCTACAAGATCTACGTAATACATTTGTACGTTTTTTGCAGTATGTCATCCATATTATAGCAACTTTATTATGCGCGAGTAATGATATTATTAAATTACTGTACAATTCACTGAATCAAGTAAGTAAATAGGTTTAATTACTTGTGCTTTAGTATCAACACTGCTACACGTATTTCTATCGTGAATCTGTTGTTATTACAACAGACAGACATATCAGATTGCAAGATTTGCGACACATCTGTGACCAACCTTTAATACTTTCTTCTTTTTTCAAATCTTTAGTCAAACGTCGACCGCTATATTATCATTTGATTTATCGTTATCACTTCGTAGGTTCACTTGGTGTTTACTTAAAATTCATATACCTATATTTCATTTTGAAATTGCGAAGTGAGGCCAGAGTAGGCATTCATAAGCAGTCATTCAACCCTCTGTAAACGTGTCAACGGCGAGGTTATACCGCAAATTCGTCAAGGTTTTTTCGAATTTGTCAAGTCGACACCGTAGATTGATTTAAAGAATTTTCGTTAGCAGCATTAAATCGTTCTATTTTATGACGATTTCTATGCGATTCTCGACCTTTTACTTCGCAGGTTACGAGCCTGTATTTACAGGCTACGACTTTTAGATCACCGCTAAACTTCCATACGTATTGTAACCAAGAGAGAAGTATTTTTAGTCTCATATTCTTTTACCGTACTACATTTATTTCAAATAACTATTACATCTGGTCAATCAAAACTTTTTTTTTGTATCAATTACTATTATCTACCTACATGCTTTATGTTCTTTTATAATTGACAAATTCAACTAAAATTATTTACCTATTTGATCTAATCAACTTTAATTTTTATAAGCTTTGTAATGTTTCAGAGTAACAGAAATTTAACCTTCGGATTCTTGCTACGATTTTGTAATACTCGTTTGAAACCGCTAGTGTTGATAGGGATTATCTGTGCTGAGGGAGAATCCATCAGAAACATCGACACATGCCTCAGAATTGTTTTAACGGAAATGCTTACGGATACACAAGGTAAATAAATTTCAAGACTGGCCTCGTAGTCGAGTGGTTAGAAACCGTCGCTGCAAAATAATAATAAGTAGGATCCTACACACGGCTATCTGATTTCAAATTGGGGATCTAAAGGTTATCATAGCCGGATAGCTAATAAACATGCTTACATACGTTGCACTATTTACATATTTTTTGTTGTCACCCCAACTCAGAACAAATTAATGAGCTTGTTACACAAATGTTTGTCCCGGATGGTAATCGAACCCACGACCTCTAGTTTAGTAGACTAAGAGTCCAGTCAATGATGGTGACGATTTTGAACACATTTAACAATTAACAATATTTTTTTATTTCCATTCAGCTTTATTCCAGTTGTAATTCTTTTGCAGTGTCAGGTGGAAGGAAGAAAATTCTGGAAGGTTTTCTACGTTCCATTGAAATAAATGACGACAAACTGGCTCTGAATAGTATTCTTTCTCTTACTTTGGATCTACCTTATACGTGTTTTATGATCCTATTGCATTTTACAGTGCTCACCATACAAGTTTTAAACATATTTTTTAAAGCACAAGTATAGTGATATATGAAATAATTCCATATATCCATAAGCATAATAATAAATTAATATTCTGATTATTGACATATTTTTAAATCTAACAAGATAATACATTTCTTTAAACAGAACTATTAAAACTACGAGTATTAAATATGATTTAAGGGTATGTAAAGGTTGTATGTTTATGTTTTATAGTGTCGTCTTTATAATTTTAGTTATAAAGTTATTAAAATGCTTTCAAAAGTATGGGAATTATCATTATTTAAAATTCACGGTTCGTAATATTTTATCTATGCTGACATCCTAATAATTTTTAAATTATTTCCTTGTATCTCTTTCTGGCATAGCATCCAATATAAAATTACTTTTCTTAGAATATTTGAAACTGGTATCAAATGAAATGGTATTAATTTGTGAAAATTATTTGTATTTAATTATGAAAACCAAGTGTAGTATAAAAACGCTTTATTTTATATGATATACACATACAAACGTATAAACAATACTTTCTATTTGAACATTAAGTTTACCTATATACTTACTTATAAATGAATAAAAGTATTTGATTATGTACTTAATCACAATTATGTATACACCTCGACAACAATTAAGAACAGATAACTGATGTACAAAAGCAGATAGTAAATAAGATGGAACATATAGAAATTATAAAATTAAGTATTACAAACACAGAATAGACAGATATACACACACACACACACATAGAGCCAGTCCAAATGAAAGGAAGATGTTCATTAGAACTATGTTATCTCGGGCATGAAATATTTTTAAACAAAGTTAAAAAAAAATTGAAAACAAATGACAAGCGATCTCTAGAGACCATAATATAATGTACTTTGGTTTGGGACGAAGCATAAATTAGGTGGTAAAGAAACATTAGATGAGCAGGTTGAATGCAACAAAAAAAATTTTTAATGAAATATTTTTTTGTTGCCTTTTTAAAAAAGTGCCCGCTTTTTTACTAGGGCGATGAATGATAGCTATAAAAATATCATTAGTTTAACGATAAATTTATAATGAAAATAACACTGAATTTGAATAAAATGATGGCAGCCTCGGCGAACATTTTGGGTATAGGTGTAATTTAATAACGAAATTCGGTGTTCGTGTTTTAAGTCAAGGATAGGTCGTCCCTTTTTACTGAACTAAGTCGACAGCATCACCGTTAATTAGTGAATTTAATCGTTTCGTTGCTGCCGGTATCAAAACCCTCTACTAATTATGATTTATGAAAATTGTAATTAAATTTCTAACAACGACTATTGTTATCAGATGTTACATTATCATATTAACACTGAAATATGTAAACATCGGTTTATTAATAATTTTATTATTATATTGTAATAAATCGATAGATTAAATAGTTGTCCGAGGTTTGAAGGCGACGTAATTTAGCCGTAGGTACTGTATGAAAGTTAGCACACAGATGTTTTTTCAATAAACAATAAGTTTATAAAATGATGGCGCAGTAGTGCATTTTATATTGTTACTATACACAATCCATCTCTATGAAAATTCATACAGATCATATTGTGACTCTAAGAGTATCTCTGAACCAACGGGTAGGTTCATTGTTGTATTGAATTAGTTTATTAAAATATATTGAATTGAGGACACCTACTTATCGCGAATTAAGCTTAGAATTCTGAGAACTATGTACGTACAAGAAATTATACATATACTGTAGTATATGAAGATTGTGAGGGTGGACGCGAATACGTTGTGATGCGTCCACCCGCAGTTCTGTTCATTAATAAAAGATTCGGTTTGTTACAAAATGGTGGTTTCCTTGTGCGCTCCCGTAAATTAATCGCATATATTACATTGGTAAAAAAAAACATTACATAACTTGTAACATATTCTAAGATGTGCAGGTTTCCTCACGATGTTTTATTTCACCGTTGTATGTTTAACAAGTCTACGGTGCGTGTCAGGATTTGAACCCCAACTCACCGGAGTGCGAGATTGAATTTTTAACTACTAAGCTATCACTAGTTGATCACATAGGTATTAAATTTTTGACGTAATATTTGTAACGACTCTTAAAAACAGCCTTTACAGATGTAACTTATTTGGGCTCTTAAGCTTTTAGGCTTTGCGGGGCACATAAATTACTACTACCCCTGTGTTGAGCATGAAGGCACTGTCGTATCCTAATTATACTATACTTCTTTGATTTTCTTCAAGGACCATGCACGGAAATTCTTAGTCTCCGCCTATTCCCATAGAAAATATGATTGACTGTTATAAACCACTAGCACTGTGTAAAATAGACGTAACATTTCTATGCTAAATATTTGAAACTTTAAAAAATCGCCGATTATCTATAATCTATGACTAACCACAGTGTAAGTGGAGTCAGTAAAGAAATCAGCGTTATTAGGTCACAGCACATAAAAATACGAGTCGCTCCGCTGGGCTGGTCCGCAGACAAAGTGGTCCGAGATTAATCTTTTATTTAGAAAGTAGTTGCGCGTACGTACTGGAGCGACGGCGGATGGTTTAAACGGAATCATGTGTAATTAGTATCGCTTACATTTGAATGGACGAAAAGAGATTATTATTGGTTTTGAAAGTGATAAAAGTTGTGTTCAGACGCCTGCGTAGGCGCCTACTCGGCTGCTGTACAGCAATTGCATTGTACATACTGACTTTTACAGACGAGGCATTGATAAATAACAAGAAAGTCAATACGAGTATACCTACTTTGCGGCAGAAACAAGAACCACAATTATCACGCAATCAAATCTCATCTAAAAATAGCTTTGACTGACCTCGTGGTAGAGTGATTAGAGACCCTGACTGCAAAACCGGAGGTCGTGGGTTCGATTCCCAACCAGGACAAACATTTGTGTGATGAGCACATTTGTTTGTTCTGTGTCTGGGCATAACAAAAATATCTAGTAAATCGTATGTATACAATATCTGTTTGTCAGCTGTCGGGTTACCATAACACAGACATTAATTGCCTAATTTAGGGTCAGACAGCCGTGTGTGGAGTTGTCCCGTGTGTGGTATTATTTATTTATTAATGCAAACAACGCTACCTTGCAAATGGTCGGGAATTAATTTATTCAAAGGAAAAAAATTCATTTTCCTAAAACATTTTTTATGTAGCACAAAAAAGTTTCAAAGAGATAAAAGAACATTCCAGAAAACGTAGGCGACAATTTTACATAAACTTTTCGCATCGAATCCTCGATAGGAATCGCTGACGTCAGTCAAACTTGGTCGCAAATCGGATTACACTCTGTGCGTTCAAAATGAAATCGAACATGGACTTTCGTGAAAATGTAAAGACGGGAGCTGGTACATTTTAATTGCTTACAAATTAAAAGGAAAAAACGGGGAACGAAATATTCAGATATTCGGCCGACGGCCAACTTTCAAAGGACTTAAACGATCAAACCCTGAATGACAAATTATCAGCCTGATTAACCGCAACGTCCCTAATACTTAGGCTTTGACTTGAATGGGGTTTAAGTAGCGGCCTTGGCATTACTTTGATGGACAGGTAATAACGACTATGATACCCTTTTAAGCTCTCCTGTCACCGCCAAAAAGTTTTTAATCTGTTTTAGTGAAGTTAGTTTTGGGTAGCAATCGCTACCAACATTATAAAGACGACAGTGTGTCTGTTTGTCCATTTGCTTGTACTTCATTCATATCAAAACAGAGCAAGGAATTGATGAGGTTTTCGGTATGGAGATAGTTGAACGGTTAAATAAAAAAAGCGCTATAGATCGCATTACGGGCGCAAACAAACATAAAACAAAACATTTAGTAAATAAATTAAATTATTTTGATCCTGCGAACGAAGCCGCGTGAAGCAGCTAGTTAATTTATAAATGTATGAAACGAAAACGGCAGAGTGGATTGCCGTATATTGAATTTCAAATCGTTTCGTAAGAAAAGTTTCACGAACTCCTTAAATCGCTATATAGCGAATGAACAAAACAAAGAAAAAATTGAGAGAAAAATTTCTAATGAACCATACTTTTACTTTCGTTTCAATTATTCGGATACCTTCGTATGATTCTGTCTATAAGTAGTATAGATTAAATTAATGAATGTACAAATGGGAACAATGTATGTAGTAGACTATTATTATAAATATTATTATTTGATCCAACTTAAAAGATGGACACTTTTTTATCTCAATTGATAATCTCATTTTTTATTGGAAAATCAATGTTTTCTTATAGGACAACTTGGAAAAACTTCACGGTACGGGATTTTGACATATTTAGTATATAAATATGACTTAACATAAACCACGGCAACGCGTGGTCAAGTCTACTAGTCCTACTAATATTATAAATGAGTGTATTTTAATTGTGTAATTTTGTGTGTATGTATGTTTGTTACTCTTTCACGCAAATACTAATGAACCGATTACGATGAAGTTTGGTATGTAGGTAACTAAAAAGCCAGAATAACACATAGGCTACTTTTTATTCCAGAGTTAGGAGTTGGAGTTCGGATGGGGATTTACATGGGAATAACGAGAATTAGTAGGACTTTGCATCCTATAA
>DWGJ01004921.1:0-11008 GCA_018246895.1 Aspitha aspitha aspitha
TACAGCAACTAACGTAAGCACATTGTAATTTGATTACAGGCAGAAATTCTGCGACAGATCGCACCCTGACTGTAAGCCGTTAAAGAGTTCCATTGATCATCATATTCGACTACGACAATTACTTCACCATAACCATATCCATAACGACGTTACGGTACATGACTCAAATATTCCAATAGCCTATAGACTATTAGGATATGAGAGATTCTTATACGATCTCTTATAAGAAATTCGGCCAAGTAGCGTTGATTTGCCTCTAAGAATTAAAGAATTCCGTTATTTTATCATAGATCCCATTATCAGAACCTAACCAAATTTTCACCATGTTATTCTTGAAGTATAAGTTTTTCAATAAAAAAAGAATCATCAAAATCGGTTTCCATGAAATTGAGTTATTCGTACATTTGTCGCGCATATATTGTTAATTTAAGACTTAAGTGTTTTTCTCATGGATGCCATTGTCAGAACCTGACCAAATTTTCATGAAACTACCCTTGAAGTATATCATTTTCAACAAAAAAACAATCATCGAAATCGGTTAGCGCGTTCGAGTTATTCCTACATTTGTCGCGTACATGCTTAATGCAAATTTAAGACTATGTCGTTTACTCATAAATGCCGTCGTCAGAACTGAACCAAATTAAATTGGGACCCCATGGGAGGCAACAGCTTTCGATTAAAAAAAAATCATCCAAATCGGTTCACCCAGTAATAAGTTATGAGGTAACAAACATACAAAAAAAATACAGACGAATTGAGTACCTCCTCCTCCCTTTTGAAGTCTGTAGAAAACATAAGACGCCGTATATAAGAAAAGGGAATGTACTTCCTGGATAGAGTTTTTGACAACAACAATCGAAATCAACGTTTAAGGACGCCTAGTTTTAAACCAAATATTACCTTTTAAAATATAAATCGACGGCAAACGTTATTGTCGTAAATATTAGCATTTTGCGTTCAAAATTGCTACCGTAGAAAACAGTATACCATTTGTTTGATTTTCTATGATATATGAAATAGTGAAAGCATCGAGAAAGGGCTCATCTAATACTCGTATAACTTTCTTGAACTACATAAGTAGGTACATAGGTACAGCAATTTGTCAGTAATGTCAACGCATACATTGCTTGTCTGCTTTTTGCATTTAGATGCAGAGTTCCATCAAATTTATAACTTCATCTATAACTAACAGATAATAAAATAGTGTAATACATTAGGTTGTAAATATTTACTTTTCATACTATTTATTTTCGTTTGTAGTTGTTACAAATGCGTTTTAAAAATGTATGTACCTACGCGTATGCCATAGTAGAAATGTTTATACTACCCGATACGATCGTCTCGACCGCTAATATGTAATAGTGGCCTTCACCTGCATGCAGCCGACCTCAACATAATATGTATAACTCAATATAATACTGAATTGAATGGATTTGATAGAGCAGCCACGTGTCCAGCAATGAAACAATAAAAGCGTAAATTTTTAACCTATTCAAAGATATAAGGGAGTTAATGTTTTCGTATCATGTTCAGATGATGATCAAAGTATGTGTCGACACAGAGATAGCAAGAGCTACTATTGCTTAATACTTATTAATTCTTTTTAATTTTATCTTCGTTAAGCCACGTGTCTTATCAATTAAACAAAGTATGAATATAAATAACAAATGTCACATAATTATGTGGTTTATGATTTACATTGGCTTTTTCGCATTCTGTGACGGATTTTATACTCTGACGCGTTTATTAAAGTCATTGACCAAATTGAACGTGTAAAAGTAAAATGTAATGAACACTTTAATCCTCATGCGGCTATTAGCTCCAAGGCTTTTATAACCTATAAGTACACAGTTCAAGAAAAACCGTCACCTAAGGTATTGTTATTGCAATTGTAACTTCGAGATGCAGGTTAACCAATTATTTTGTCTTTTTTCGCCAAAAAATTAGTACCAGCTTCCGTTTTCAAGTGCGATGTCATAGATAAAAATACTGTTAAAGTAAGCAGTTGATTGTACAAAGCTATCGATCAGTACTGAGTATATTTTAAAATATATGTATAATAGACATACGATAGAAATAAAATTAGCATTAATCAATCAAATATTAATGATGATACTTTATTGCATGGTTTTCCAGGAAAGGCTTCTTTTTTGCCATGATTTAATATTTAAAATTTATACCTTCCTCAGTATTTTTCAAGTAACAACTTGTGAGTCATTTATTTGGCATTTCATTTATATATGACATTTCGTTTGTGACATATCAAGCGAAAGTACACACTGATTGCGATGGCCTTCGTATTTTGATACTATAAAGTATAATGAACTACAGAAAAATCCAGCACAGCACAAAATAACCATATTGGATTGTATCATCAAAAACTAAGCATTGTCAAATAAGTGCTTAAAACACACTTTTGTACAGTTTCCCGTTAAAGATTCGTTCGAGATATTAACGTAATGTTATAAAAATTGATCCAATAAAATTTAATACAAACGATAGCAGTAATAAACGGGTATAAATATATTTTACATGCACAGTATACAAACATGAGACTGTCAGCGACAATAATAATAATTTATGAGCAAAATATTATTTTATCATAATATCAAACCTGATTACAAATTTAAAATAACTATCAAATCAACATGTTTGTACCTACCTATACTATGCATTCTCTCCATATTGACTGAAATGTGGACGTTTCCAAAAATAAATGAACATAATCTTTGCGTGTAGACTAGTCATTTTGTGTGAATGTAAAAAATTTAAATATTTCCTTACATTTTTTCTAGATCTTAATAAGATAAAACAGTAAAGCACAATGCGGACAAGTATGTAGTTGTTTACGTCAATGTAACCTTGTGTTGCGATCAGTTATAAAGGCTTTTCTTGTCATGGAATAGTTTGCTTTACAAGTAAAAATTAATTATTTGCTTCTGGCCATATTATTCATGTTACGGTTTATTGTCATTATTCACGTAGGTGTAGTTTTGAAAGTAATGTTGTTCGACCCTTTTTTATTGGTTCACTGCTGGACCGGGTCTCCTCTCATAGCGAAAGGGATTTAGGTCGTAGTCCACCACGCCGGCCGCGTGCGGATTGGTAGACTTCACACACCTCACAAAATATTATATACTTTATAGCATATCTAATTGTAGGTTTCCTCACGATATTTTCCTTCACCGTTATAGTAAGTGATATTTAAATTTTAGTTATGAAACGCACGGGTTTGAAATTCGGCCTCTCTCTCGGGAGGTCTGGGTTCGATCCTCACGCACCTCTGAATGAAAGTAATCGTAACTAATTTATTTAAAATTTGAGTTGGATCCTTTCTGAAAACTATTACATACTAGTAGATAATATACAAGTGTGTATATTAGCTTAGCGCATCGAATGCAGAGATGATAATTATTATAAAAAAGAGATATATACGGGTAATAAACCCCTACAGTAGTATTTTACCGCAAACAAAACGATTAGTTTTTATAGTACCTACAATAACCATTAGGTAGTTCTTAATTCGCAACAGAAATATATTGTGAATTTTTTTTAATGACTGATTCAGAAGACAAGTTTTTAAACCGGCAACAAACACTGGAAACCTTTTATGTACCTGTGCATGCATGACTAATTACAGCCCTATAGGCTATAGGTAATACAATATATTTGGTCCTTATATTGTTCTTACTACCATTTGGTTATAGCTTAGTATTTGCGGGATTACACAGTGGAAGAATTTACAATCTACATATATAAATTCATCCATACAATACTTTTATAGAAGATCGTACGTACCTATGTAAATACATACGAGTATATGCAGTCATTCCAATCTCCCACAAGGGCACACAGAGAATAAGAATTTTTTCATCTCATTTTACTTGCGGTGTAAGCTTTAGTGTGAAGTTGCTTCTACTTCGGTTTAGTTATCTTAAGTGCCTAAGCTTCCTGATTTATCCTTTGATATAATTAACTTTTAATACGCCCTTGGGTGTTTTCTGTCTAATAATAATAAACAGGTACAAAATCGCAAGCAAGTTCAGTGTTCAAGTTTTAATAAACAAGTAAAGGTCAATAACGAGATATAAAATATTGTGAAAAACTCAGTACGTTTATATAATACTATGTACAATATGTTGTTCACAGATTGTACACGTACATTGTGGAGTGGAATGCGAAGTGTTTGTAAACAAACAACGTAATACATCTCGTACAGGTGTAACGTACTCGTGTCTGATATTAATCAATCAGTTATATCATGTCGCCATTGTTATTAACGGTGTTACATCTTTTTCTGTTAGTTTTTATCTATTTCATTCATTAAATTTTCACGACCTATTTATAAATTATTTATAAAGCACATTTGATGAAAACTACCAAAGGTGTTTGCGTGGTAATGACATAAAGAATAGTACATACTCGTATATGTGCATGTATTGCGTTAGCAATAGCTAATGAGACGTCGTTATATAAATAAATATTAATATAAAAATTTGTGGCGTCGTTTTCGTTGAAGATGTTTAGTGGCATTTATATTATTTGATTCTCATACTGAACATTTTAAAGCTCAGCGCATGTGTCATCACTCTTCAAGTAATCGATTAATTCAGGCACTAATAACATTCCTGAGAACAAGTAAGTATAATTGTTGACCATAAATGGACATGTTACTAATAATTCATCCATTATAAATTTGAAGTATTCGTTAAATTGACAAACAGGTACCTACCTGCTTTATAGTGTATATTAAGTCTCAATTTAATAATTATTTCCTAAATATCTAATAAGCAATGTACATATTTCTGATTAGAAATATGTAGGTACTCGTATGTGTAAGTTGAAATATTTAATCTTACACATCAAAACGCCTGTGCTAAATTTTGCTTTTATCATATATATGACACACTACGGTTTTATGTATTTTTGGCTCATAGTTTTACTTTAACTTTTAAAAGTTTTTTATGTCGCTAATCAACCTGACAAGGATATTCAGAAAAGGAAATTTTAAAATATAACTATTTTATTATGTACCTACTGACAGAAGCAAGGATGTCGAAACTTAATACACGGATAGACTAAGCAAGTAATGTCTAAGAAAGTAGACAATTGATATACAAATTTGACTTAAGTAATACATATTTGTTGCGGAATTTACAACAAATGTGCAATTATAAAGAAATCATCGATATTATTGTGAATACTTCAGGAGCTGCATGGCGATGACATTATGTTGATCGACGAATTTTTAAATTCCGTACAACAAGTAGTGTATGCGCTGTCCACATGCGGCCATGCTAACGTTGACATTGAACTTCCGCCCAAACCTTTCCGAATTCGCTCGCAATGCGACTACAGGCTGCGCTGTTATTATGTTGCAATCGCACTATCGTACCTTAACCGCTTTTTAGCCGATGTTGCAACTGAAAAATGCTCACCATCATTTCTGCTAAGGATGATTTCACCGTCTTTAAATTTAATGGTTTGCATAAATTACATGTAAATTATAACGCCGTGCTAAAACCGACTGCATTAAAACATTTACCTATGCAAACAGTCAGCGGATTACAAACTAGACTTATACATGGATGTAAAACTGTTCGCAATGTTTTTCTTAACCGCTTGAGCGTGGTGTTGAATTAAACAATATGAACCTTGAATAAAGTATAAATTATTTTAATGATAATCTCTCAGCTCTAAGCCTACGATCGTCCGATAGTAAAAGATGGTATAGGTAGGATTTCCCATCAACACTCAGCCTTTCGCTTGATACACTAACATTAACTTGATAACATCGGCTATGAGGAACGGAAGATATTAAATAACGAAATTGAGATAGTAGTCGTCCGTGATGTGTACTTGAAATTGTATTTCCCATATGTAACACGCGTGTACATTGGTGCGTAATAGTGGGTATGTTTCGTATTATCAGGAATCATAAGGAAATTTAGTTAAATATACAATATCAATGCTTTTAATGAAAACGTGGACTACATCTGATGACCTTTGGAAATTGATTTTGAACGCTAATTTGGAATAGCCCGAAATAGGTACATAGCAATAAACGTTTGTAGACACAATATTTTCGTGCCTTAAGGAAATAATGTGTGTAAATGTGTTTTATACAAATACATTTGTTTACAAACCTACCAAATCGATTTTTGTGGAATAATTTTCTCTATATTAATCTTATATATACTTAGACTTTTATAACATACACGGCATTCCCACCAACATCATTATACTGTTTAATTTATACATATGTGTTGTAAAAATAAAACTTCTTTTGCATTGATTTAATCATTTCATTCAATCATTTCATCATGATTCATCAATTGATTCAACCATTTTCATGATTCCATTATTCCAAGGACATGATTATAATAAATAATATAACATAGTACCTACCTACATCCGAAATGACATTCATATCTCGAACTCTTTATTTCTAATAGTTGTATTATAATAAGAACTAAGTAAAACCATTATACATAAAAGGCTGCATATTAATCGTATGAAAAATTAATATATGTATAATATAAAACGATTTAGAATAATAACAATAAATTAGACTTCCTGAAAAGTGATAGACATTTGTGTTCGTTATAAGGGTATTACCGAAATAGAGACTAGTGTTCCTGACCTTCATTAAGTAATTTCTTAAAGAATTGTTCCGTGAGATGTTCTTTTTGTTTAGTGTGATTAATTACACTACATTTGTTGCTTGTATTTGAAAAAGATTGATGCCTGAAGGTTTTCTTTCGTTAATGATAAAACGTCAATATTTCGTGTTACCCCATTATTAATTGTACAGGATAAATGCATGTTGATATGAAGTACAACCAGCCTATTTTGTTATTATGGTTTTTAATAAGCAAACATGTCGACACAAGGTTCTGTTTTCCTCAGTAATTATGATCACGCTCATAGATTCGGTAATGAAACACAAAGCTTTTTTTATAAATATGTTTTGTTACCTTTAATTTGTTATTACTGTTCTTCATAATAATACCTTGTAAAAATCTTAATCTTACAAAGTTCCGTGTAATCCCAAATTAGGTAGTTAAAGCCTGAGCGATAGTAACCAGCCAGCTTAGAAACTGACTTGTCGTCTTTGAAATACTTTAATACGCCGAAAATCTTGAAAACTCTCGATGTAAAAGACATGGTACTAACGCGGCTAACTTCTTCTGTTATTTAATATTTTAGTTTCGACCCACAACTACGACACGTTTTATAACAAAATTCTAAATGATCACAACACATTAATGGCACTTTGTATTCTGCACAACGATGCATAACTATTTGTCAACACGGAAGATGTAAATATACGCTTTATTGTCTATATGTCGATGTGGACGGTTTAAGCGGGTGATATCGCCATCTTAATTTTGTTTTTTTTTTGTTATATACTATCACTATTTTTATATTATTTTTCTTTTATATCTCATATGAGGAGCAATAGTGGTAATAGTTTATTAATTAAACACAAGAATGTGTTTTAAATCGTCGATAAAACCATTGAAGCGAATAAGTGTAGAATAACTGTAGATAATTTGAGACTACTTATAATTTCAAACAAAATGCGAAAATATCGACTTAGAAAATATAATTAGCGTGTGGAATAAAATACACATTTTATGTTCACTTATAATATTTGGAAATATACCCGACCTCATCAACTGTAACCTATAAGCATAATAAAAACTGTATGTGACACAATTTAAACCATTGCATAGCACTAGCACAATTATTTATTTCTTATTTTATTTACGCTTTGCATATGTGAAATTAATTATTGTTACTCGTCATGGGATATATAATTTAATTTAGTATGGTTTGCATTTATTTGTTGCTACAATTTTCTACTGCTCTTATTTCAATTTCCGTTTAAAATTTGTCCTAAAGATATAGGTACCTATTATATTTGCAAAATTCAGTCCAGCTCCATTGCAATAAACAGTACTTTTCTTGGACTGACTTCTGTCCTGTCCTTTTCAGCAACACTGTGCTACCTATATAATGTTTAATAATAATAACAAGTAAACAATTATTCCGTGTAAATAAAAAGGATGATTTGAAAAATAGCTTTTAATCGACGACGTTATAGATACATAGATGTAAGATAGGCACGTCAAGCTATTACAACTTGGAATAAAAATGTATCTAACGTTATGTTTACCATTTACGTAAATCTTTACGTTTACAATGTCTCCGGAGAAAGAAAATAAAGCAATATGAAGCAATGTGAGATACATATATTTGTCTCGTTACACAATTTTATTTTGTTTATATGGGGAGAGTAGCAACCGTCATGTACACACGACAGACCTAGAACAAATCTGTGCGAATTCGAAAATTTTTGTGTTAGTTTAATTTCTCGTCGTAATACGTGATACTAACTATATTCGTTACAATTAATTGGATTGCAGGATTAGAATAGATAATGAACAAATATGCAGTTAGCATATCTGCAATTCTGCATTAATATAAAGTTTCCCATTGTGACAGGCTCGTTGCTACCGCTCGTACTGAAATGGTCGCCTATAGTACATATACACATGGACTGAACCGTTTATAGTAGAATATAACACACTACCGTAAATTACATATTACATCAATGATTTTTTCTATACGTAATGTTAACTGAATTTATAAAATTAGGATAGTTACTGTAATGAACAAACTTAACAGAAATTTTTCGCAATATTAATAGTCGAAGATATTTCGACAAGTCATAGGTAACAATTATTAGATGTTGTAATTGTGCCAGAAATAATTAACTAAAATTTTTCAGGGTTTAATTCACCTCGTATAGTTTCGAAATAATTCAATTAGTTGCAATAAAAGGTTAATGCAGGAAATTAATAAAAATAATATTATTATATTTGGTTCGAATAATAGATTTAGTATTTGTTTAACTGCAACGTCCTTTTGTATTTTTCCGTGTATTATTAATTAAACAAGATCTATAAGAATTACGAGTAATTACGTTGTTTCTTTAATATTAATAACTATACCACGTCCGACAAAACTAGATGAACGAGATCTTTTTAAGTCTTCACGATAATAAATAAGATTTTTTTTCTTTTCGATGTTTGTTTGTTTTACTAAATTCTTAACAGAAGAGGGCTAGAAAGCATATATATATGACGGAGGTGACTACATTAATCTAATAACAATCACACTATATCATTATAATAAACACTCATAGACGGAAATATGCATGACTATTAGAGATATGTTCTGAAACCATTTACTTTTTGAGTCAGAAATGTAGTTAACATTAGATCATTTGTGTCTTTTTGTTAATTATTAGGCGCGATAGTATTGACACAAACATATTTTCATTTAAAAATACATATATCTATCAAACGTACAAAAGTCTTTAAGAAAGATTAATATGATTGTGTCAATTACACATGACTTCGCATTTTATTATTTGCATATATCTTGACATCTCATAATACACAGTGCCTTCAGCACACCTCGTTCTAATAAGCGCTATCAATATCACATGTAGGTAGGTACGAGTATGACAGTCGGTATATTTTATCGCTTCTATTTTATCCAATCTTGGTGTCATCAAAAATGTCAAGTAAGTGTCGGTTATTAAACTTCAATATATTCTAGAAATATTACAGCAATTTGATAGATGCAGGTACCGAGGTAGACCGAGACTTTTCTACCTCGGCCAAATATGTAGGTCAAATTGGCAAGCCATAGAGATGTTTGAATCTCTGTGTTTTCTGTCTACACCGTTAGTGACCTGGCGTGATGGTCTATTGATAATAATACTTCTCGATTAAAAAGTAACGTAATAAAATAAATAAAATAAGTAAAATAAATAAAATAAATAAAATAAATAAAATAAGTAAAATAAATAAAATAAATAAAATAAGTAAAATAAATAAAATAAAATAAAATGTAGTGTTGTTAATTTAGGTGGTCTTTTTTTCCAATATACAATATATCTACAACATGCATACATATATGTATGTATGTATATGTTTTCACATTGGAGGGCCCGCGCGTACACCGCGCGGGCGGCGCTGGCCGGTTCGCGGTAGTCTACGCTGTTCCGTGACTCGGCCCGACAGGCGCAAGGAAGACATACCGTTGGGTTTTAGTGGGTAGTCGGGTCGCCGTCATGCGGCCCGACGTCCCACAGACCCCCGGCATCTCCAGCCGGGACATTCGTAAACGCTTTTCCCAACGTAAAAAAAATAATTTATGTACATATATGTTAATGAAGACTTCATTACAACAGAAGATTTTAGGCACAAACTAACACGAATACATGTCGGAAGGTTGGAAAAACATTTTGTGTAAGTACCTACAGAAGTTTGCGTTAATGCATTCGCACGAGTTATGAGTGTAATGTACAGGTAATATAATACTTGTTTTGTTGCGCGCCGAACCCAAATCTACAAACGATTTACAAAATGACGTCGGAAATTCCCAACTTGCTTTATGATTGAAGTTTCAAATTAAAAACCTTGATTTGAACATGTGTAATTATTGTAAAAAAATATGTAGGAGCCTTTTATGACGGCTTTTCGTGTAATGCAAGAGATCTTTTTACTTAATTCCATTTTTTATTTGTTATCACAGCGTACGAGTATGTTGGATTTTCCCTTGCGTCCAGTGAAACACCGATTATTATTGTTGCAATCAGTGTTATAATTAGACCAATAGGCCTTATATTTCTTAATTTACACATAACTATAATAATATACTTTTGCAAATATTAATATGCCCTTAAATACTCGTTGAAACGTAGGCGTCTATGTATAGCGATATCCAAATGCTTGTTAGTAAATTCAGCATCATTCATCAACAAAGTAACATCTGTTGTTTTTTTGACTGGCCTCGTCGTCGAGTGGTTAGAGACCCTGACTGCAAAACCGGAGATCATGGGTTCGATTCCCACCCAGGACAAACATTTGTGTGATGAGCACATTTGTTTATTCTGGGTCTGGGCGTAATAAAAATATCTATATAAGTA
>DWGJ01004922.1:0-11008 GCA_018246895.1 Aspitha aspitha aspitha
AAACCGGCGTGTATGCATGAAGAGAATGATGAATGTAAATGAAGCACGGCAGGTTTGTAAGGACAGGGATATTTGGCGCTCGCTGCTTTCTGCCTACCCCGCAAAGGACCTGGCGTGACGATATGTATAATGCTTTGGCCTTTGAACATTGTATCACGCGTAAACTATAGTATATTTAAAGTAAATAATATGCACAACATAATATGATGTTCTTCGACGTAATTAGCTTTGACAAACAATCTAAAATAAATAATAATTGCAACACTGGAATCTGATAAGTGGGAGCTAACAAAAGTATTTTTCATTTAATAAATGATGTTTTTGTTATGTAATAATTTAAATGCTTCAAACGAATATCAAATAACCTTCGTACTATGAGGCAAGATCGGTGTCCAGTAGTGAAACGATAAAAGGGTCAAAAAATACGAGTAATGAAAACTGCATCTATTCCTGTAAAAATGTTTGATGCGCTGGAATATGTAAAATATGATTGAAACGAAGTACTCGTATATAATATTTCTTCAAAAGTCGGTCGTTTGCTCTCGTTAAACCTTATTAGATTGTTTTTGATAGAATTAGTTTGCAAAAACAAACCCATTAGTGTGTCACGGTGTCCAATGTTCGTTGAAGCGCCGCGGGCAGACTATTAGCCCTGCCATAAATAATGTCCAACATGTTTAAGGGATTACGATTTAACTTGTACTGCCTGATGGAGGTCCGCTTAGGGCACGTTTTATTTTATTTAACTAATCTCTGATTACGCTGCTTGGCATACTTAATGGATATTGAATCTTTCCTTGTATTATATATTTTAGAAAACCTAATTCGAAATGTAAACAAAGCTTATTATTAATACTTTTATTTTGTCATGCGTGAATAGCCTGATCAGTAAATTTTATCGTAGATAGATGATAAAAATATTGCACAGAGGGTTTACAACGTTTTTACAGATAAAACTATGATCCTTGAAACAAATATCGCCTTTCACGAACTTTCTGACAACTTTACCGTAAACAACTTTAGTCGGAGTCAAATCCAACTACAAAACAAATGAAAAGTGTTCTCGACAAGTCATGCCAAGTTATATGGCACATTTTTCGCGGCCAACAAAAGTACGTAATCTGACCGCGTAGATTACCCAGATGCTGCGATTAGACGTATTCATGGCATTTACGTGGACGTCAACGCCAGATGCAACAGGAGCGGAATAGGACGGACGGGCGCGTGCGCGGCGGCGCGGGTAGCGGGCGGGCCGCAGCCTCCACGCTCGTTGTTAATGAATCGCCGGTACTCGCGGCTCGCGCGTGCCGCACGCTCTCTCGAAAAGTTGTTTTGCACGCTCTCGCTCACGCCCTCTCGTGACCATAACCGACTGCGTTTGGAACTCGAGGTAGGCCTATGCAATTTGCTTCTTTAATTATTTATTGCTTGTGTTTGGAATCTTTTTATTGGGCTTAATTTAAATTTAGCGGAGAACAATTTCGAATGCCTCAATATTCAAGTAGTTGTCATATCAAACTTTGTTTTGATTAAGTACATATAATTTTGTTTTGATGTAGTTTAGTGTTGTAATTTATTTATTGTATTTGTTTTTATTTTTATTAATAAGCAACTTTAAGCATTTTGAAATTGCGTGGTTTTAATTAGTTGCAGTTTTGTACGATTCCTTGGCAACAAAAATGTGTAGTGTAAGAACGAAAGTATGTAAAGTATTGAACACTGAACCTAAAGTTTGTGTAGCGACGAATTAATTAAGTTTTAAACTTCAACGGTCTGTCGCTAGAGAAGATAGTGTTACTGTGTAATAATTCAGGAAACTTCCGAAACGAGTTCGCGTTTTTAATTACGTTTCTTAATAATCGGTTAGAAACTTAAAAGCGCTTTCCAAAAAGCTTTTTATTATTACGATTTCTGTGGTGGCGACGTTATTGTTCGAGGTTACAATGGATCTGTCAATGTTTCAGTCGAGATGAATGAACTGTCGATGAATAACAAAAAATGCCACTCACCGATTCTGGCGACAACCGTTCGATATAAGTAATAAGCGATGCGACAATACTTTATCGATGTCTTTATATACAATACATATTTTTTTTCCAATTACTTTTTGGCAAATGCATTTTGTTTATTATCTATTATTATGATATTATTACTTTACATATACCGAATTTAATAGTTTTTCTTTTTATTAAACAGAACGTTAAACACATTGGAGCAGTTCACTTAGTTTATTCATAATATCTCGTGGCTGCGGTTGGATTTAATTCTACCGTTAAATGATTTTCAAATCAAAGTAGTTCTATAGAACTAGGGCGTCGATAGAGTTTTCTTGGATTTGAAAACTATATAATTTTTCAGTCTGTTTTTTATATTAATGTAGAAAGCTTATTATATTTTAATTAAATGTTGTAGGTTTTCAGTATCCCAATTTTATACATATAACGACCAGTTTTAAACTATTGTAACTGAGATTGTTTTCTATTAAGCAAATTAGTGTTTATTAGCCTATTTAGTAAACATTCTCGTTATAGTTACCTACATTAAATTAAGATACCATTTTAACCCAGAAGGACGGATCTGAATAAAGGTATAAAAATAGACAATACATGAGACATCGTTGAGGTCAGGGAAGTAATAGACGCAAATCCAGCTGCACATTGTAAAATCCCGATCCTGACGACCGGATCGCACTCGGCAATAATGTACACATGTGTAAGTTCCTCGGGAAGCCAGCGCACCTTCCTTTCAGACACGTCACAGTAACATTTGTTACACGCGCAGTCCGCTGGCCGTTACAGTTATGTCTGTCTCACACGTCCATTGGACACTCCCCTCCCCTATCTATTACCATAAATCTTCCCATCCGGCGAAGACGGAAGCTGAAGTCCAAGGCCGGTTGGAAAAGTTAGTATCTAATACTAAAATCAGTTACACATGTAAACATATCTTTGTTTATTTTCGTATTATATTGAATCGTATTAATTGAGGGTTTGAGGGTAATGAATATAGACTAAGCACGTCAGATTTCTAAGGATAGAGCTATTTGGCACTCGGTGCTTTCTGCATACCCTGTTATGGACCTGGCGTGATGGTATAATAATAATAAAATATATTGAATTCAGTCAACGGAATTCATACAATGCAAGCTATTTGCAAACAGTTCGAGCTTCATAATAATCAAAGGAAATAAAATGACTTTCCGATAAACAAAAAATAAAGGTAAACCCTTCAGATTCTTAAAACCCCTTAGCATACTTAACGAGGGGTTGGGCCCGGAAAGTCCCGATCAGCAGTGCACGGGTTAGATCAGGTTATGGTGATCTAGCAAGTTTGCATAACTGGTTCGATGTATCTATATAACAAAGTAGAAATAACAGGGATAACTCTTAGGAGTTATCTTCATTTTACAGAAATCTTCGATTCAAATAATACAATGACTGCATAGAACCAATACCTATATTTTATCCTTATGATGTCGATACTTACTGTCGATATGTGTGTTCGTGAATAGGAATTTATTTCGATGATGAAATCGCTTTTTAGATTACAACTTCAGTGCGGCCAATGTTGTAATGATTTTGCTTAGTACCGGGCATTGTATTGTATTTTTATTTTTACCGGTCTTTGGGGGGGGGGGGGGAATACATTAAGATTATTTTGTTGCATGTTGTATCCTATTCCAACATGACTAACTTTATTCAATTTTTCGTTATTTAAAAGAGTGCTGGAAGTTTTTCTCCGGCTTTTTTCTCCTGGTCTACTATAGCCTGAAGGGCGCACAAAGCCGAAGTACGATGACTAAAACATGACCTTCATTGAGTGTATGTATACCTTATAATGAATAAAACAATTTGAATCGGAATTTAAATGTAAATGCTTACCTATCTCGTGTTTTCTTTCTTCACAATCCCTTTGTTTCCCGCTGTGTATTTGGATTGTCCTTAAAAAATCGCTATTAAGCAATAAGGTCGTATACAGTTTGTATTTGCTATCCATTCCGATTTGTTGTACAATTCTCAGTGGTGTAAACAAAAAAGATATCGGTTTATCTACAAAGGTACGATACATTCTATATTAGTTTACAATGAAGTATGTTACTACCTGTTTACGCGATGGGGTTCAAAAAGCGTGTGTAACTAACTCATTTTAGGAACAACTGAGGTACAAATTTATTTACAATGATCATTTGTTATCAGGTGATGTGTGTGTGATAGATAGAAAATAAAATTATATTAATTTCACTTATTATATGCGACTGTCTGAAGGTTTCATTATGGGAACGCAAGGATTCATGAATTAATATTACTTCTGAAATGTAGTAAAATTGTATCGTATAAAAGCCTTTTTGACTATGAAGCCTATATGACAGACCTCTACTCGTAGCACACATATATTAACTGTATATGTGAAATTAACGTGCGCAATGTATTTTTAATAACGAAACGCGAATGTGAATGTTTAAAGGTTTAATTTACTACAGTTATAATATTACAAAAAGCTAGTAGGTTTTAAATGAAAACTCAGGTCATACTCCCGTTCATAAAATGTAACAAGAATGATTTGGCTGTACATATGTATGTTATGTATTTCTTTTTGTAGATTTTTAATATGAAAGTAAATTATTTCTGTTTTTCGTTTATCTTATGATCATATTTACTGAATTGGTACCTAAACTTTGGAGTTTAAAGAAAAAAAAGGATTATATTATTAACTTTTATAAACTTTGTACCTTTTTAATATCTTATAATACACCTAAGTGACTGTTATAATAGATAAATACGTCCTCGTTTACTAAATGCTTTATTCGTTTGAAAGATACGCAAACTGTACAGAAAATATACCTTAATAATAAATAATCAATGCCAAAACTAAGTATCCCAAAAGAGAAGTTGTATTCTATAAGTAACAGATTAAAATACCATTACCGTGACGAGGGTGGCTTGCGTATAAAAAGGTTTGGGATATTTTTGCCACCGTCATTGAAGTTTAGAACAACGCAGCTGGACAGCTCCGCAGAACTGTACAAAAAATATCAAACAATACACGATGTATGCAGATAGCTTTCGAAAAACCATGATTCTAAATGACAAGAGGTTTTTTGGAAAATGCTAGATCTAAAACTAACCTGAAAATTGTACGGAAAATTTAACCCGAAATTTTTTTTTTTATAAATTCTCATTCCCCTGAGAATAAACGTTAAAGTCATTTCACACATTCGTTGAAAGACGAATCTTAAATGATTCATGTCCAATTCAATTTGCAAACTCATATATCTAACAGCAAAAGAGAATAATAAACTAAATTATGGTACAGTTATGGCTAGGTCCATACCGGGGTAGGCAGAAAGTGTTGAGTGCCAAGTATTACTAGCAAAGGTAGAAACAAGTCTGTAAGGACAGATCTGCCATGCTTCTTCTATATTCATCTCTGTCTTCATATATAAGCGCCGGTTTTAGTTCATAGGTATACCCAGAGGCTGAAGGGACAAGGGTATCCGAAACTGAAATTATAAATGAAAAAAAAACCACGGTATTCTTCAAATATCTTTATATACCTATTTAATGGAACATATATTGTACGCGAAGATCAGAGGTGTTCATAATACTAAAAGGATAATAATACCTGAATTACTTATTTTATGAATGTCATGTACATAAAAAATTTAATTGTCTTATGCACAATACAGCTTTGTGCTGTGGTAATCATTTATTATCGGGGTTAACGATTATTATTAACACTACAGAACCGAAATACGATAATTGCAACCGGTGTTGATAAACCTTAGAAAGAGTTGCATCGGTGAAGCATCAGTAGTCACATCCTAGAAAAGAGCTTTCGTGCGTTTTTAGATTGTTAAGTCTTTTGGTAGCCTTATCAAAAGAGTTAACAATTGTAACTGATATCCCTGGATATTTTTTTCTTAATCTATTGCCGGATCGCCATGCGACCTCAACTGAGAAGAATCCGAGAAAAACTCAGAGCGTCTTGTGTTTTGTTTATCTTCCGGTTTACTTTTCTGGAAATATTTTTTATAGGTACCGCAAACATAATACCATATCCTCGTATACGCCACCAAATTCTTCAGAACTTGGGGTTAATTTTGTATATCTGTCCTCGATGACCTTTGAATTTTCTAAAAACGCTTTTATAACATGTTCAGCCGCATGATTGACCAATTCTAGTTTAAGCCGCCGTTGATGTAATATACGTACGTTAGATTGAAACCCATAAACTCAAGCATCGGTATTGCTGTGAGCGCAGTTTTATCAAAATGCAACGCCAAAAGCACTTTCATAAAACATCGCGCGACTCCCGCAGGCTTTCATGGAAGGCTGATTGCGAGCCCCACAGATAATAAAGTGCCCATGATTCACGGCTGCGATTTAGCCTCCCGTTGCCTCATTGAATCTGTCAGAATTCAGTGACTAAATATTCGATCTGAATTAGATTGAATACTTTGCAACACTGAGTACTTCGCTCCTTTGCGTCTCTCTTGGTTCTTATATAAAAACGTCACAGATTTCTAAGCGATGTGGCTTATTAGTATTTTTCGAACGTTCGTAACAGTGAAATTCTTGATATTTGTTTTTTTTTATATTTATCTTTTATCGTTATGGTAATCTTCAATTAGTCAAGTAACAAACCTACAATGTGTCTTTGTAGATACAATACAAAGATATATACAGCAAATATAACTATTGAAGTCAATATATACAACACTTACCCGACCGTGAACAATATTATTAATGGATCTGTAGCTCCATTAAACTTGGTTACATTGTTAATACTCGCAATAGTGTAACTATATCCACAGGTGATGTCGGAGGAACAAAGAACCACAGGAAGACATTGGGTAGAGAGGCATATGATGTTTTGCCGGTTACCGATTTCAAACTTTCAAATATTAGTAAAACTTAGTGTTGAGAGAAACTAGCCGCGCCTTAAGCTGCAGGGTCAAATCCCTAACATCTATCAATATGGGGATAAAACTCTAGGTAAACCTCGGATTGGGCATGAAATATGTGGCGAAATCGTGAATAAGTGGCTCGTGTACAATAACGAAATAGGTTGTATCTTGCCATTAGAACAATAATAATGTAATCTTGTGTGTAAGTATAACCAACAAACGATAACCGAACCCCGTGATTTTTTTACACAATGTAGCAGTTTTTTTACATAATATTTTAAAATATTGCATAACATTTTCATCATTTAGTAAGTAAGAGGACTCGAGAGGCATGAGAATTGAATTACTCCTATAAACATGAGTATGGGAAATATTTACTAATAAAATGTACAGCGCGACGGGTATTAGCGTCGCGAAATTCCTTGTCGCGTAAATAATAACATAAAGATTTTCCAATACATGTCCCAATAAGAACCCCCTCAGGCCTGCACTGGCGGAATACATTGACATATAATGGCGGAGAAAACGCTGCTTTTTGTTATACCTGTTTATGGATGTTAAAATCATTACCGCATCATAATTAATAGTAAGTAAATAAAGAATGTCAATTTATTGACAAGTAATTTAGTGTTAATGGCATTTTGTTTTAAGGAAAACAAGAAGTATTGATGTCGTGATAATGACGTAAAATTAGTGTATGTCGTTCATTTCATCGAAAGCAGACTTCGATCCATGGGCAAATCAACTTTGCTGAGAGATATGATAGTGTGGTAGGGCGAAAGAAAAGGTTTTTTATTTGAATTGGAAACGAAACATAAGAAATACTTATTCGTCGAAAAGGTTGCCGTAAGTTGAAGACGTCGCTTCTTTAAAAGATGTATATTCGGAATAAAGAAAAATGTCATTGTATAACAGTAAAGCGGATTAAATCTCATATTAAGACTTACACGTAATGAGGTCATAAATGTATGTATGTTCGACGTGTTAAACATGTTCCTGTGTGGACGCGCAGAGGCTTTGATAATGTGCCCTCTAAATGCCGTGATTTCGGTAAATATACCGCGTATAAGAATTTCCCCCAAATATATTCACGGGTGGAAAATTTATGTGAAAGATATTAGAATGATAAATTTTGGTTTAGTATAGGCGTTTATTTTAAGAGTTCGTGTAATGGTAATGCCAATAGTACGTTGGCGCAGCAGTTAAAGTACATTTTTTATAATTCATTGAACACGTGAAATTTGTGGAACTACTAAATATTTTTCGCTAGAAAAGTAAGTAGGACATTAAAATTAAATTCATGTTGAATAATTTATATTTCTTACACATTTACTCAACTATGCTATATGCTTCATTGCTAGACAAAGGCCTCTTTTCGATTCATTCAATTTTTTTTGTAGACTCCTAGCATTCATCTGATTTTAGTCTGTACAAACATACTAGTAAATGAAACGCAAACTTTTATTATTAAAAATCGAACAATAACTATGCTTCCCATGTCTCCATGAGTCACCGAGGTACGCAATATCCAGTGAGCACGTTGCAAGCTCGCCTGACACCTGCTACACACTGCAGCGGATCCCTAGAAATCTGAATCCCGAGATATTCTGATGCAACGCATGATACTATTCACATTCATTCACAAAAGATACCGTTCCGATAACATAAATATGTTGTAAATATACATGACGTGGATTTAAAAGGACGTGGTGTTAATACTTTTAGAAGAATACTTTCCCATTGCCCTGATAACATTTGAAGTAAGATGTAAGATGACATTATATTTAGGTACTTTAGTTTTCAATGAAAATAGAATTTATATAACAATACAAGGTGAAATGGGTTTAGGTAAGCAGAGCTAAAGACAATAGTAGATGTAGAATGTCTATAAGCTAAGGACAATAATTTACTTAGTTATATTCGAGCGCAAATACCCTATCGACAGATAATAAAGGAGAAACAGGTCCGTGCCCGCAGCGAATCTAATAATATTGTTATTGAACTTAGCAAATGTATCTTCTTATAATACCTTCGAAATAAATGGGCGATGGAGGAATGTGACCCTCAGAGATATTGCATACTATCCCAAGAGATTTTTTTTTGTTTTTTTACAGTATACGGTAATATATCATATAAGTAGGTATATATCGGAAATCGAACTAGATTGTGTGTAATAAATTTTATGACGTGCGAAAGCAAAACAATTGGAACTATATAACGATAATGGGGGAATTTTAATGTAATAAATTTAATATAGCTACAATGTACAGTGCATCGTAGTTTGATTGATGTTATCGAATTATGTATTTTATTATCTATTGTGGATTGATACTTTATCTTAGTTACCCGGTAAACATTTCGGTTGGTACGTTTGTAGTCCCTTTGTTAAATTCCTCGGATACCGTGGTAAGCCCGCTCAAATTGACTCATTATTTCAAACATTGTTGCGCATTTTCATTAACATTTCTGAAATGCACTTCAAGCGACAGTCCGCGAAATTACTATAGTTATTTCAATCAATTCTTCGAGAAAAATCGCAATTAGCCTTTGAAATTGGTAATTATGTTATAATAAAAATGTAATTTGTAGATCCAATAATTTACCTTGATACAAATCCAATAATTTTTTCAACAAATACTAAGAGATACACTTGACCTATCTTCTTAAACAATGCTGATAATATTTGTTTCGTTATAATTTCGCAGTCACTCAAGTTTTGTTTTTTTTAAAATTATGGTATCTGAAGCTTAGCCTCTAGTTTCGATAGGTATACATAAATCAATATTTTTTATAATCTATACCAATTCAGTTGGATATAGCACAAATAAATGTTAATAATGAATAATGAGTTAGAAATAAGCAATCTGAAATAATTTGTAATCAGGACAAATATTCACAACACAGTCATAGTAAATGGTGCTCTCATCAACAAAAGCGGCATTCAGTCGTAGGTTCAGTACTAAGTAATTGTAGCAAATGACAAGAAATTATTAATGCGCAACTATTAATAGTCATGATAGTGGAAAACTGAAGAACTGAAAATTGAAGTAATTAATTAAGCTTGTACCTTGGATTCCATTTGGAAAGGTAACCGCTTGCAGGTGCTTGAACATAAACTTAAATAAAAGCGAGTAGCATCTATTTTTATTACAGAACAAGTTTGTTGTTGGTCTTATATAACAGGTCGTCCAAATTATTAAAAGACAATTCACGAATATGTCAACTCCACACATGTCATATATTTAATGAGTTTAAACATTGAAATTTGGCATAAAACTGAAATTAAAGTATTAAATAAGTAAGTATTAAATAATTTGGGTATAATTTCTAGATCGTTCAAAACGCATTTATGGTTTAAAATTAGGTATAATAATATTCAGAATTTGAGATGCTAAAATTTTTATTTAAAAATTTTAATGTCCACTCATTTGAATTTTTTGGGTGTGACGTTTTTTGACCAAATGAAAAAAAATGTCACATCTCATAATTTCGAGTGCCGTTGTAGCAGTCGGGTTTTTCCAATCCTTCCATTATTCCACCGCTGGACACGGGTCTCCTCGGATCGTCGAGTTAATTTTATGTATTATCTTTCCTAATTTAATATAGAATTTTACAAAATAATTTAAATTTAAGAGATATTTTTACGTAGCGCCGTCGAAGGATAAGATACTAGGGATCCGTTCGTACAAGATTGGAAGCTTTGGGGTGGGATGAAAAATATGTTATGAAAATACGAGTAGTAACAAGCATGCATGTCATAGGATGGCTGTATCACGAGAAAATGATCAAATAAGCGTTAAAAAAGATGTTTCAACTGTGGTAAATATAAGAAAAGTGACAGAAACGTAAGTCGCAGATGTCCTTGGGCGGCTGAGGTCATTTGTGACCGTAGGCTGCTAGTTTTTTGCTCTTTTAAATAAAAAAAAGTATTTTTGAGAAGACATTTTAGTAACGAATTTGAAAATAACAACATAATATGCTGTATTTATTTAATTACACGCTATCATTGGACCGCGATCCCTCCTGAAAGAAAACGAAAATGCGTTCAAAGATGGATCACGCATGCCTAAAAACAGCCTATTCACCCTTGCTTCGAAGAAC
>DWGJ01004923.1:0-11008 GCA_018246895.1 Aspitha aspitha aspitha
AAAAATATTAGCGTTCGCCGCTTCTCCTACACATAAACTATAAGTGTGCCAAATTTCATACTCCTCCGTGCGCGCAATTATCGTAAAAAGGGATCCAAAGTTTTCCCTTCACGTATTTATATTATGATGACAAAAAAAACTAACGTTACGCTAAAGAAAGCAATCCGTACAAGAGATACGGTCGCGAATATCCCCCGTCCCGTAGATGTGTTATCGAGCGACGAGTCGTGCTCCACTGGCCGCTGTCATTAATCTCTCCTAATAAAAGAACCGCGGGTCACATGACACTGGCCGCTGGCCACAGACCGTACAACGAACGGTAGCTCAATTTGATTCAAACGTAACGAATTTATCAGTCACACTTGGTGATACGTTTATAATAATAATTTCAGGTCACCATAACACGGGCATTCAATTGCCCAATTTGGGACCAGATAGCCGTGTGGTATCGTCCCCAGTTATTATTGTTATTATAGAGGCGACTTCATTCATTCCTTCACTCACAAAAATGCACTCAAATTCATAAGTATGTATACTCGTAATATGTATTTATACTAATATTGTAAAGCTGAAGAGTTTGTTTGTTTAGTTGAACGCACTAATCTCTTGAAGATACAGGAGTTTGTGGAGCAACATATACGCTACTATTTATACTAGAATTCCCGCGGGGTCAGTATTTACGCAGGAAAATTTTGTGACACACTGATTTCCACGCGAGCGAAGCCGCGGGCACAACTATTATATACTAGCTGTGCTCGCGGCTTCGTCCGTGTGGAAATCAATATTTCCCGTTTTTTGTAACATTTGTCATTGCTGCTCCACTCCTATTAGTCATAGCGTGATAGCCTATAGCCTTCCTCAATAATTGGACTATTCAACACAAAAGTAACTGTTCAATTGGAACCAGTAGTTCCTGAGATTAGCGCGTTCAACCAAATTCTGCAGCTTTATAATATTGTAGTATAGATATATTAGCGGCACTATTGTACGTTAGCGGCAGTTCTGTACGCCTCGTGGCAGCTGTGGTGTACAAACAATGAATATGGCCTCGGGTTCGGAGCGGTGTAATGACGCGCGAAGATCCGGTACAGCGATACTCGCCGGTCAGACATCCAGTTAATAAATTAACATTAAATTACATCCGATAGCGAATACATCTTTCCTAGATGATATCGAACTGTTCGGGGGAGAATGGGGATAAATGGACGCCCGCAAATAGGTCAGAGCGCAACTTAGTAGTTAAGAATAACTCAGCGAAACTAGACGAACCAAAGTTGGACAGCTGTAGTCAATGGCAAGCTGTTACTGCCTATCCCTAGTACAGATAGGCGTGAATGTACGTCCGTTTGGCTTTCACCTTTTTTATTATTAACCAGATTTTTCATATTATTAACCAGTCACAGTTTGTAAGAAGTGCTGAATGTAAAGTTGTAGAAATATTATGCATTACAGAGAGAAAATCAAACGGGCAATATCAAACAGATGCAAATACAAACTAATTGTTCGAATTTCAAAATACATTTCGAATTTCGAATTTCGAACTGGTCGCTAATTATAAAGCGTCAGGGAAACAACCATTATATAACGTGCATAGGAGAATCGCCGCTCCGAACGCGGGCCACGACGAGCTCCGCCAGAATTATTGTAAAGACCCGTCTCCACTGTTCCACTGCAATCGCGATTCAATCAGCCCCTGTTTTCATATCGCCCGATCGAAATATCATTGAAATGTCGCTAGCAGCGAGGCCACTGCGAACACGGCTTTACATTTCAGAAAGCGACGCTCCGACTTTTTTCGGGATTCAATAATTTGATTTAATACTCAAACTTTTTATTCACTTGGAATGTATGTACGAGTATGTTTGTCCGGGGGATTCTCACAACTGAATTTTAGACCAGATATCTTTAACTGATTCACTTGAAATTTGTTGTACACGCTTATGTTCGATGACAATGCATGCTTAGCTATATGACGTCATTCTAATTCCAATATGGCGGATCCTGTAAGGTGGCGGACTAGCTATTCTTTCTGCACTGCCAGGGTATGTAATTAAATGAAAGCTTGTATTTAAAAAAACTTTTTTTAACATTAATCTATTTCCATTAAGAAGTAAATTGTCGGATTGTAATTAGACTGGTCTCTTCCAATGATTTACTAAGCATGTTTCATTGAGTAATGTACTGTTAAGAGTTAGGTATTACGTCGTGTAAATTATACTTCCGTATGTTTTCAAACTAGGGGTTGCAATGAGAGGATTTACCGCCGTGTCTCGCGGTGACCGGTATTGAGATATTACTTTTCAAAGACAGGAGACAGCCAATTTGAAGAAATACTTTTATATTACTTTCATTTAATAGTCTAATTTTGAATCCGTGAGCAAAATTGTCTTTTAATATTTTTCCTACAGTTAGCTCAGTAGTCCAAATACGGCTATAAAATTTGAATTAAAACAAAATTTTCATCTTCATTTTTCTACATTGTGTTTCCAAAATGTTTTTAACAGTACAAAAGCACGTCAATAGCTACCAAACACAAAAGAAAAGATCTGTAAATAAAACAGAGAAGAAAAACCTACTAAACTCTTTTGCCTTAGTCTTTCATGGATATATATTCTAGATTGAGAAGGGTTAAGGTCGGTCTGCCTCAAGTACAAGATATGAAAGAGACAAACAAGACCTTTCCCTAATCCACTTAATCTTATTATATGTACAGAAATAATCCTATCTGTATCTCCGCTACGTATAATCATTCCCATGGTATTTTTCTCCAGCCCATTAATACACTGTCTTAACATGACACACAGTTATAAGCTGTAACGGAAACACCGACATTACTCTAAAAGCTATGCCGCCCGCTGTAATAACCTTAAGAAAAGGCTTTTGCGCGCACAGAAATAAGATCGCCAATCCTGTAGCACGGGGGTCAAGTTATACTGGGGGCTCGGGGCGCAGATGTGGAACGCTAGGTCTACCCGTTTGTGGTCGACCCTGCCTAAATACGTCGGGACTGACGCTGTAAACTACCCTGTTTAGTTTGGGGGTGGGGGTTGGAAGTGTCACAAGTGTATAGTCGTCGGTTTGTCGAGCTTAAGGTGCAATGCTCGGATCCTTTAAAGTTCCTGTTTATAGGGGTACGGCGTTTAATATATTTGCATTGAATTTCCAACTGGAATTGTGGTTTTCGTAGCTTCTTCGTTTATGTCTTGTTTTAGAAAGGTCATCAACTGAATGTCGCAGAGATCAACGAACAGCCGAAATAGTACGTCCATTTCAGAAATATTGTACATATATTATGATGATGATGAGGACTAAAGAAGGAATTTTAGAAATTCAACCCCTAACGCGACACAATAGAGGTAACAGTATTTTATGAAAATTTGTCCGTCTGGAAGTCAGACATCGGCAATTATAGACTCACTGTATACGTTAATAAAAATAGTTGATGCATTTATTGGTTTCTTGAAAATCGATTCCTAAGCAAAGTCACGAACAAAATGTGATTTATTGTTCTTAATTAATTACTATTAAGCCTGTTTGTATAATTTCAGCGTCTTGAGTGGTTATCACATCGCTTAAAGATGATTTCACTCGAAAAATGAATCTTTATCATGATAAATACGGATAAATGGATAGTTTGAATTTTCAGTTTCAGTAGCATTTCTTTGTTCTGGTTTTGAAATATTCAATATCTACCGGTTTTATACAACATCAATTATGATTGTGTCTCAACAGAATCAATACCAGTATTTATACTATGCAATTCATGGTCTAGTGTTATTTAACCACTCTAAGTACCATCTTAGAGATAACCCGAAGACAACGGTGTAACAAAGACTTGAAAAACATCCCAAAATCCAACACATATCAAAGTTCGTAGCTGTTTCATTCTCCTACATTGGCTCATTCATCAAAATCCATTTCCGAGTCCGCGGAATCAAAACAACGGCATCGAATAGATCACAATTGAGAAGCTTTGTGCTTAGCACAATGCATATTTCATAAGGCGAGCTGAACGTGTGTTTCCGGTTGCTATTGGCTCCGAGCAGTTTGTCAGGCTGTCTCCGGCCATTCCAGGTCATCGCGTCGCTTATCCAAAGCTTCTGTTTATGGTGAACTGGATTGAACGCGAACGAATGCTTCCGTTATATTGTCGATTGAATTTCTGAGAAAGATCATGTGTTAGGCTTTGCTTTTGTATCTCTTCTTTACTTCTATTAATGTTTCAGGGCATACAATATAGGACAGTCGCCGTGAGAGACATAGATTGAATAATCTAGGCTGATTTCACAGTTGGCTGATATTGAGTGACTAGACTCAATTATTCATTCTGTTAAAGGAGACATCGTTGATGAAGATTGATAGATTTGTAACAAAGGCCTGATGATAGGAAGCGTGATTAAAGAAGATCTATTATTTAATTACTTAACTTTATAAAACGCAAACGATAGCATCAATATTTAATGACGTAGATAGAAGCCCAATAGATAACCTCTCATTTTACGAAGTTATTCTTAAAATATGCATTTCTTAATATCGATTGCTATTTAACTAAACGAAAATATTTCCTCTTAAACCTCACTGGGAAATATGTCTTTGCATGCACTCGGCATCGTTATGAATGGTTCTGTACTGAATTTATAATGTGTTCTCAATAGTACAATTAAAAATACAATTCAGCGAATCGGAATCCTCCATTGAACTATTTTTATCTACATATCATTACATATTCATGACAGAATGTTGGCAAACCTCCAGAATCATAACTTAAAATTCGAAGTATGTATCTGGATTCGATCCACTCGACTCTTAGTTACAAAGTCGATGTTCGAAGTTTCGGATTCGAAATTCAAGTGGTCAAGTAAATACATTGGCCCAAAGCCAAACCAATAATCTTTGGGTTTAGAACGAAATAGAAGAAACCTTGTTTTCAATAATTAGTTTAAAACGAAAAAGGAATTAAATATACGTAACACACGCTGAATTTGAATTAATAATAATAGCAACTGGGGACACTTCCATGCACGGCTCACATGCACATACATGAAACATCAAGGGAAGTACAATTGGTTACGTCCTAAAGTAATTATTTTGGGGTTACTATATAAGAATTGTACGGCTGGCTGGCTATAAGTCACTTTACATCCAAATGTCGAGCTAAACTGCTTTTACTTTAACAGGAAAGTCTGAAAACGTATGGGTTAAAAACCTACGCTTGAATCGAACTTCAAATGATCACCAACCAATCGTCATCGTCTATTGCGTTCTCGTTCTGCGTTATAGTTCTCTAAATCATTTTATACTCGGATTAATTCAGCAGAAAAAGGAAATATTTGAGTGTTATTGAGTTAAAAAACCTTTTAGCTGAGACACTCGCAGCTGATTTCATAAAAATCGAGTCACTAGACCTTCAAACCGTCGGAGTTATATTCCTGCAAAACCTTACCGACTCCTTATTATTGGAAAAAGGGCAAGCGCCTATCTGAGCTAAAGCGTTCTGACCATCTCTTTCCGGAAGTATACCAACTCGATTGTAGTTTTATAATGCAACTTCTGTACTTGCTTCTTGCCTAGTATTTACAATGAACTCTCTCTCTCTCTCTCTCTCTCTCTCTCTCTCTCTCTCTCGTCGACCGCGTTCGTGATACAGATGTATGAACGATGTTAAAGAGAATTGGTGGAGAAAAAGAACATGCTTCTACGGTCCGGTCATGTGAAAATAATGGATGATAAACGTGAGTATTGATGGAGGATGGTGCTCAGGGAGACCAGGAAATTGATATCTTGATCAAATAGGTCAGATAAATGATGAATGTTTGAAAGTGGAATGTGTAATGAATATATTAGGACTGTGAGCATAGATATATTTGGCGTTCGGTGCTCTGTGTCTGTCTGCCCTGTTAGAAACCTGGCGTGTAGGTATGATAATAAAAATGTATCAACCGAAGCTAGATAGCAATTATAGTCTCAGACAAAATATTGTACGTGTATCGATTTCTGAAATATTTTCACCGGTGAATTGGAATCGGATTGGAATTTTCCAACGTTGTCCGAAATTTATTTTTCTCCGGAGATTCAACGAGGATTTGTTCGAAAGAAATGTCCGGTCTACTTGAAAAATAGGGTGCCCGCAGCGTCCATACTTTACCCAATGCGGGAGTTACACTTTCAGATATAAATTCCAATATAACAATCACTACTTAAGGCAACAATGAAACAATTAAGTAAAGAAAATTGGCCACAAAATTCATAGATTTAATTTCATCTTTGTTTAATATCACCTGGATTTTTCCACCGTTGATTGAACCAATCCGCATAAGAAAATGTTTGAACAACTAATATAAAACGTCCCTTGAGTGTGCTCCGGCTCAATAAACGTATACCATTCCCCACCCTTGTCGTCAACCAACTTACCGGGCCGGTGGCAATGAAATAAATTCGCGCTCAACTAATAGTAAGGTGTTGAAGATATTTCGGCATTCCGACATTATTTTTCCGAGGTCATAAAGTAACGTAATCTCAGCGACCGAAGGCTATTGCGTCAGTGTTCAGGAAATTGGAAGCTGTTTATCAGATTTTGCTTTTTTTTTCGGGGAAAAATCGGTAAATGATCGAGCGACATTGCTTTTCGAGACATTTTAAATACCTCACATAGAAAAGCATTGGACTGCTTTGATAGCTTATTGAAATAGGTTTGTAAATAACGACCTATTACTAACTGGATTTACATTAAGTATGGGAATGTCCTTTCTACAGCCGTATCAGAAGTCGCTTGCAACTGTCCATGGACGGCAGCGACCACTCCTGACGTTCCCGCTCGTTTGCCTCTCTCCTCGCGTAAAAAAGTCGTAAAACTATCTGTGAGGTGTTAAACAAGATTTCTGAATGTATCCTCCATATTTTTTTTTGGCCATAAAAAATACAATCTGGCCGGAGCGGCGTTGGGCGGCCGTCAGGAAATTGGAAGGCGCGCGTTTATTAGCGGGCGGGTGATCGAGTGGATAGATTGTGTGGACGAAAACATAATATGGTGAAATTGTTTTCATATGGTTATGAAATTTCCAAATATGACGCCGTGGCGAATTAAAATAGACTGGCTAGATCATGCCAATTTTCACACGACATAATTATAGAAATCGGCAAAATACTATGACAATATCACCCTCTTCTGTATGTTAAAACGTGCTTAGTGTTACAGCTCAAGATTTAAAGTAAAAATTAATTACTTAGGACTCACACAAGGCCATCTGATTCCACACTTGCCACAACCTGTGCTATAATGACCAGAAAATTTAAAAACTATACAACACATACTGCATACACAATAAAATCATCATACAAACGTTTGTTTTAAGTGGGAATCCCACAATCCCTAGTTCAACAATCAAGTTCTCTACTAGACCAAGAGACTAGTTGATGCCAAAATTGTTTATTATTAAAGTGTTAATTATATCATTCACTAATCACTCATGATGCCCTTGCATGCACCTTACAAATGGTTGCCTGAAATATTATGGTTGTTCATGTCGTATAGTAACATAAATTTCGGGAAAGTATTTTCAGATCCAACCTTGACCTTCACACCGAACCACTCCAGCATATCATGTTGCGTCTCACGATCTCAACACTCAATCATTCGTCGGCTGACGAACGCGGTAAATCCAATTTCCTGACCAAACTCACTATCTGCTGAAAAACATTATTACAGACAGGAAAATATGGAAATTACTCATATTGAAATATCATGACGAAATGGTAGGTCGCCTCTGGTTACAAGAATTGTTACAAACAATTAATATTTTAGCATTTAGAGCGGTACCACGTGACGGTGGCACGCATGTAGACGTTATTGAAGATGTGAGTCAAGACTGCCGCGTTTAGCTACGCTTGTAGTGAGGCGATTGTCAGTCTAGTAAGGAATAAAAGAAAAATATTTAACGGGAGGTTTAAACTAGCAATAAAATAAAAAAAGTAAAAGAGTTTATGCAAAACAACACAAATACTTACTGAACATCATAAATTATAGCCGCTACTTCAACAATTTATTTGCGGGTAAATATTTAATTTGCGGCGTGTCAGGCGTTCTTAGAACGGCGAACCTTTGTCAGATCAACGGCGAAAATAAAATAATAATTGAGATTCACAATCCCGATAACAATTGTTGCGTTCCTCCGTGCCCGGGCCCCGACATAATCTGACAGTCGAGATTTCCCGCGGGAGGGCGCTGTACACGAATATGGAATTTGAAAAATGGAACGCTTTCGGAATTTAAAATACGACGACTGCTGCAAGTACAGGAATATATCGTACGGCTAATTTTGGAATCGCTTCATTCCATGCGGCACACGAATGCTTTGTTGCAATTTGGTTTGTGCAAGGTAAGGTAGGGAACTACTTTTTTCCACTTCTGGACTTAGTTACGATTTTATTGTTTTAACCCTTTTCACTACTGTTGCTATTACTGAAAGGCCTTGTGGTCAGGTGGTTGAGACCGTTACTGCTGAAGGATATGTCGTGGATTTAATTCCCACCCAAGGTATTTGTGTGATTAGCACATTGCATTGCATGACACGAAACCGATTGTTATGCAAACATGTCAGTATGAAAGTGATGTTTTTAAATACTTCAAACCCTGTTTACTTGGATTAACATTCTATATTTATGTTAAAAAAATTCAATGTATTCCAATCTTCCATCTCATTATCGCGGTGAACTAATTTTACAATTAACGCAGAACACAAACAAGCCCCTAATTAACGTTACGGCGGACCGCTTTTACCATGACATTACCTCGTTCCCAATCAAGATATCTAGTTTTGAGAGCGAACGGAGTGTTTTGCGCTCGAAAATGTCAAATGAGCAATTTTCGGGCTATTTCAAATGCATAAAACTTTATGTTCTGCCGCAAAGCCTTTAACCAGTGTTGCTTGAACTCTGGAGCGTCGCGTCTTTGGGAGAGTTGCGCGATTTTTTCGCTAGCGAGGCGGGCGGGGAGGCTCGCCGGCGCTGGTTCCAGCGCCGCGCTGTAACTGTTAATATCCAAGAACAGCCCAAACCTTTCCCCGTAACGAGCGCCGGTCATTAAGCAGTGTTTAACAGCCGCCGGAAGCGCTTTGACCTCGCGAGCCGCGCAACTTATCTACAATTAGTCGGTACACAACGACTGTGGGCTCGTTACGGCCGATATTTTATGCGGCCAGTATTAATAAACGTGGTCATCTGATACGGAATAAAGTTCATCGCTCATCGCACAAACGTTTGCCCCGAACGAGGATTACATATTTTATAAAAATACATGTGATTTTCTTATAATTACTTATGTGCAGGTTTGTGTGATCTAATAGATCATTTATATTATTTTCTTCGTTTTTGAACATGTAAATAAAGGCTTCTTTCTTCAATTTCTTAACCATTCGTTTTATTTTTTATAACCAATTTGTAAACTTCGGTGACACCTGAAATACAGCCGGCAATTGGAAGCGAACTCTAAGAACTAACTTCTATCTTCTAGATATCAAAAAATATTATACTATATAGAAAATAAATTAATGGATTAACAAAAAAATTTAACAACTTTACTAAATGGAGTAGCAGTGACAGTTTAAGGCTTAAATTTCAGCATAAATTTAAATTTCAAATAAAAAAATAGTAAGATTACACATAACACATTTTATTGCCTAATTTGGAATAAAACACGTTTGTATGGAATTGTCACAACTATGTTTTTAAAGGTATTGGTAACCTAACAAAATAGCAAGCGTCTGTGAACTAGTTGTAAGAAACTACAGAAAGTTAATTTGCTTGTTAATTAATTACATACATATTTAATATTAGTTTAGTCCGGATGTAAAACGGTATGATTGTTATTCTAATAGGCGATTTGACCGCTTGTACCACGCACCAAAGTTATTAAGTGCGCTTAATTACTTAAAACTTTGCCGGGAAAAAATAAAGGTGTTCGTCGGAAGCAAAGTTCTGCCTCATTTCGCGTCGCGCCGTTTAAGAAATGATTCGAACAACTTCTACCTACAATATTCGTGATATTGCGAGAGATTTATTTTCCGTTTCATTCCTTAACAGCCCGAGAATTATGTTAGAACGGAATTAACAACGGATATATTTTTCTTTACAACAATTTTAGTTGTACATTAATTATTATGAACTCGGCGTCATAACACGAATGTTTGTGGTGAGTGAGAATCGAACCTACACCAGACATGTATTGTATTATCGCTGGCCTAAATTTGTACAATAAAAACAGGTAAATATACCATTTAGGTGCTAACATTGTTAAATCGATCCAAGATCATGAAATAGATAATATATTGAAAGAATCTATAGGCGTCTATCTATAGGTGTGAATCTATAGATCGAATTAACAAAAGCATTGTTAAAAACTCTCTTAAACAACAACAACAACGTAACAAACAAAAGTATTACAAGAAAACCGTCCAAAGTTTCCCGTCAGAATGTGAAGCGGCCATTTTTAGTGAAGGGTGAAGCGCCCGCAACGATCGCACCGTTGTCCTCCAAATAATTGGCTCCGGAATCGAACTCGGGACCGTAATTGAATTACAATACCGTTATTATTGTTCAATGAGTTGGTAGACAAAGGACTTTTATATAATTTCCGTGGAAATTTCGCTACAATTTTTCGGGGAGCAATTCTTTTGTTTTCGTTTAATGCTCCCTTCCGTCCCGCGGTGTTTCGCATGGAACGCGATGTTTTACTCAATTTTGTCCGGGAAATTGTTATGAGAAAAACACAAAACGGCAATTTTATTGCGTCGGTTATATTGCGATTGTTTGACTCCCAATAGCATAATTACAGCAGATTGCCGGACTCGTGGCGTAGTGGTTGCAGATTGTTGAAACAGAGTTCGTGATTTCGATTTCTACCACAAACACGGCAGATGAAACTAGATGAAGCTCGACAGGTTTGTAAGGACAGAGATATTTGGCACTCGCTGCGCCCTGCCTACCCCGTTAGGGACCTGGCGTGACGATATGT
>DWGJ01004924.1:0-11008 GCA_018246895.1 Aspitha aspitha aspitha
ACGCCCAGACACAGAACAAACAAATGTGCTCATCACACAAATGTTTGTACTGGGTGGGAATCGAACCCACGACCTCCGGTTTTGCAGTCAGGGTCTCTAACCACTCGATGCGAACTATTTATTTCAAACAACACATCGCGGCACACGCTGACTGAAACAAATGACCGTCACGTACACACAACCCTGCTGCAGTGGATTGAAACTACATGTAGAGTTAGATAAATTGTTTTCAGTTCACAAATATTGCATAGGGTATAACATTTAGTAGGCGGGAGTGTATCAGATTTACTTTTTTGTAGAGTCGTTAATAAATATCTTCAAACTCAAAACTTGTGCGACTGGATTTATTTTGACAGTAAATTCAGCATTAATGTAACATTTAATTTATTTTTATTCTTGGTTTACAAGGATAGTGCAAAAAATATATTTTATACCCGTCACTGAGAAAATGTTTTTAGTTTGAATATTTTTTTCATTGTCAAGCTTTATTTTTTTAGAAATTTTTCCTTAAAGAGGATTATAAAGTTTTATACTCTTCTCTTTTACAATTCGACTTTTTATAACTTTCCCTCAGAATTATTTGTGTCCACAAGAAGTAATTTCTTAAACAATTGTTTTTGACACACAAAATATGTGTTTAAATAATATATGAACTACACAGAAAACCATCCCATTCAAAGTTTCACATGACACGGTCTCAAAGCAGACGATCTAATCTGAAATTTTCGGCGGCGCGAGAAAGACATCCGGTGGTTACTGCGCTAGATCGCAGATAACTCCTCTTACACGTGTCGCGTTATATCTTCTACGTGGACTATTCGTTCTACCTGCCTAAATACATAGCTACATTTCTAAGGGTCTGATTTAAATTTCGTGTCTTTATAGTTCACTCTTTTACCATTTAGTTTTCTATATAAAGATACGATTTGATTCTCTGAATTTTCCTCTAAAAACGTTGTTGGAGACTTTGTATGAAACCTTTGTATTATAAATAAACGGATGGAATTAAAGTTAATAATCGCACATCCACCTGCGAATATAAAAATTATAACGCCACTAAATAGATTATGCTCCAAAAAATGTATATAATATATTCTGTGAAAATTAAAAACAACACAAAACAAATTAAATAGCATTACGAAATTAAAGGGCGTTGGAAAAGATCCGAAAACTGGGAAACACTCGATTTCAAAATGGCTGGAGGGTGGTGCGAGGGAGACGGCTAATGGGGGGAAAGGGACGATGCGATATGCTGGTCACGTACCGGGCGAGGCGCGCGCGTGCTCCTCATTCTAATGCTGGAACTTCACTCACACACCCCCAAATACTCACACACGCCCAAATATTATCTAAACACCTAACACATGGACACCTATACGTCTTCTTCGTTGCCATGCCATTGTGTGCTCACATAAAATACATAAACTTCCTGGTAAATAAGCTTAGATACAACTTTCTTATAAGCGAACCTCGCTAACGTCCCTGCTATATTAAATTCAGTTGCCGCCATCTTTTTTCGGGGTCTGCAGTAAAGACTGATGATAACGTCGACAATGGGAAATCATATTTTTCTTTTATAGATAAAGCGGAAAATGGATACTTTATTTTTTGTTTTGACTTGCTTCGGACCCTTCGGAGGAAATTATTTACGTGACGCTTCTTCTAATCGAATTCATCACGTGATCATTTCAGCCATCTGTATCGACTGTTAGTTCGCCAATTTCTCGCAGATTACCTATGTTATCATTAGTAAGTAACCTTTTAATCCACACTTTGAATGATAAGTCAGTTCTATCAATTCCATTTCGTACACGTATTTTCTCAATGAGATTCAGGATATTCAATTACATTTCCGAACCAATTTTCGGGGTTTGTACAGTTTGCGATGACCCTTTTCAATTTCGTTTCAATGAAACTTATTAAGAGGGTTATGTTAAGTTTTACTTTTATCAAAAACTATGAAACAATCTGTAACATCACCATGTCTTGCCACATAACATCTATCAAGCTATTTATTTATAACGCCAAATCACCTGTCAACATCCTCAAATTTGTGGGCATCGATCGTTGAATGAGCAAACACCATAAAATCCATGGGATCTTTCTTAGAAACGACCACCGTAACGTCACCATTGTTTGTGGTATTCTCATGCGAGTCTTCACTGCGGATACGCGTTTCTTGAATGCCTAATAGGGTCCCACAATTATATTTGATAAATTTATTTAAAGATACATTTGCATACGCCGTGAAAGGGTCAGTGTGAAAGTTGAGTTAGCAACAGATTTTCATATCTGGTCACTTGTTCATTATATCGTTTATATTCCATTATCATTTTCAATAATTATTCAGGTAATTCATTGATTAAAGAACAATTTGCCACCATACTATCGAATTGCATTATTTAACAATTGTTCGAGTACGATACATTTAATTTTTTGTTAAATTTCTACTATCAATGCTTTCTACTATCAGTTCTTTAGTAGTGTCATTAATTTTTATAAACTGCCCGACTTCTTTCTTAACGTTCAATTTAAAAAAATCACCTGCTTTAACTTATACGTTTGTCCTATCTGTCTTCTTGTTTCCGTAGTTTATTAGTGTTTCCATGAAGCCACCTGTATCGCGATCTATGATAACACCTCCTTCATTCATAACCACAGTACGTGATGCGTCTTCACTTAACTACCGTGGACCTTATTCAATGGTTTATTTATCAAAAGCATATCTTATTACTGTGGTTGACGGTTTAAATTTTACCTAATTTTAAATATCATCAACTTGTTCGTATAAATGTATAATTTTCTTTCAATTTATGAGTTCTTTGTCAAATATGTGTATGTGATAAGTTTTTGTGTGATATTTATATTACAACTGTTTCTTTTTTATTTCATTTTTATAATTAACGATAAAAAAGGCTTATAAACATAGTATTTTTTAAATAATCTGGGTACGAAAATTATTAAATTAGTGATTTTTTTTATTAAGTTTACCCATTTTGTATTCAACAAATTTCTTTTCCATCAGGTAGAGATGACTGGCAGCAGTATATTTGACTACGTACATCAGGCGGACCATGCGGAAATAGCTGAACAGTTAGGGTTGTCCCTGGCTGGGAGGTCTGGGGGTGCTGGCTTAAACAGTCCGGCATCGGGAAGTGAAGAAGGGAGCCAGCATGGAACTAACAATCCTGATGGTGAGTAAAACATTTAAACGTGCGAAACGAAATTCGTTAATAAATTACATAAATATGCAAATGGAGTCGTTTCTAAAATTAAAAAGTAGAATTTAGCACACCAAAGCAATAAGGAGAAATAAAGGGAAAAAAATGAGACGAATATAATGTAAAGATATTTTATTTTATATAGCACCATTACTTGTATTCTGTCATTTCTACAATTGCGTAAACCATTATTTTGCCTTGGCTACTTTTTTGTAAGGTATACTAGATAGAGCTACAGCAATTAATTGACAACGATTGCAATAAAAAGCGTATTGGTCTGTGAGTCATGTGTAAAATTTTCGCTAACCATGCAAAGTAAAAAAGCGCTAATTCATGATGGAATGGCTGCTGCACCGTTAGCCAATCTGTTTAGTTACATTTTCCAGTCAAAAGTTTCGAATTAAAAAGACCATTCCGCTCGTCCATCAAAACGAGAAAAAACTATACTGAATTCAATTAAGGTTCCCTCATTTCGGAGGCTATTGCACCTCTAAGATCTGTGACAATACTGATCCCATAAATTTCACTTAGTATGTCGAATCGCTCAATGCTTCAGTTAATAAGCTATATACCAAATTGAAATTAGATTACGGAGACTTCACGGTGGCTTGGGACCTTATGATACGGTCAATGGGGAGTCAGTGCTCACCTTTATGGTGTTGATTAATATTATATTGGAAATTAATATTTTATGGGAAAACATTAAAAAGTCCATTGAGATCTGGCCACTGCGTAACTTATTTTTGTACTTGGTGTTTCTCAGGGAGCATTCAATTCTCCTGCACCTTTTCTAAAATGTAACCAGTGTTCAATTAAATGCCGAGATAAGCAAAAACTTGTTGCTATCATTTCACTGACAAATAGAGGTCGTTGCTCGCTCCGCTGCATCCGGTGTTTTTCTCGTTGTTGTGGTTATAATCTGAGATGTGCTTTTTTATAATTAATAATAATAATAATAAATAAATAACTGCGAACAATTCCCTGGTCCCAAATTAAGCAATTTAATTCCTGTGTTATGATAACCAGACAGCTGATAAATATACATGTAAACATACGATATAGTACTTATATAGATATTTTTATTACACCCAGACACAGAAGAAACCAATGTGCTCTTCACACAAATGTTTGCCCTGGGTGGGAATCGAAACCACGACCTCCTGTTTTGCAGTCATGGTCTCTAACCACTCGACTACGAGGTCAGTCATTGCCATTGGGATGTATGTAGTGAGAATTTATTTTGTGTAACATCATGAACTGTAATCTCTTTGACGATACACGGAACGTTTCCTATTCTTCTTTGACGTAAAGATTATGTATGGTTAGGTATGTTTCTTCATTAATTACTATGCTCAGTTAAAAATCCAATCTGCTACCTGCTTCCGAAGAACATTTGATCCGATTTTTTCCGTACATAGCGGACAAAATGTTGTAGCACTGCGTTGAAGGGCTAGAATCGATTTCAATTTACTTAGATGAAGAAAAAGTGTTGGAAAAAAATCAATCAGGATCTGATGTGACAGATGGGCATTGTGAAGAGAGTAGCGTTGATAAATCTGGTAAAGCGTTAGGTGAAGTGCTGAAGTGCGTAGAGATGGCCATATTGTCGCCTGACAGCCGTGGAGAAAGGCTTGATGTGATGATGTTAGTTGGTAAGCCAGTGATAGTCAAAGATGTAGGTTGGTACGTGGAGAACTGTTTTCTTATAACACTTTCATATTGAGAATCTCTATTTTTATTTAGTACATTTCTTTTGAGTTGATAATAAGCGATCTTCTCTTATTATATTAACCGTAGCTAAGTTTAAGAAATCCTCCCATCTAATTTAGTACATCAAATCCTATTTTAATACGTCATGCAGTTATTCATAAAAGAAAAATAACAATTTATTGTAGAAACCCCGAATCACCGCCGCGACAAATATGCCAAGGTTACTAAAATAGTCTCGACTGAATGCTATAACGTATTAGGTAAGTAGGCGTGATTCAACTTAATACAGCACATTGTCAACTATAATGGAAATTCTACGACTATTATTATATATTCCACGGCCGTTTCGTCTCGGAAATAAAATATTGGATCAAATTATAATAAAATTAAAAAAAAAATCTTGACAATCATTATAATGAAATCCAAATAAGACTGGCACTGTACATATAATGACTATCATTTATAAAGAAATAATCTGTGTGAATCATACGTTACAATAGACAAGCTTTTAGGCTTAAAATATAGATGTCGTATTACAGGAAGCTAGAAGTATAAAAGTAATGTGAAACTAAACGAGAGAATAGTTTTAGAAACGCTAGTGAATTTCTTCGAAGAATGCAAGCTCAGTGAAATCAATTAAGGCGTGGTGTCGATCGGTCCCAAGGTTTTGACCACGAATCGAATAATTAGTCAACCGGTCGACTAATCAATGGAGCCATCAGATAATCTAAAACGTTTAACTAACTCCTTAGCTGGGAAAATGTTGGTTATACTGTGAAATGGAATTTAATTAAATTTCAATTTATAGCTCCTTTACAAGTTGACAATATTATGTTGCATTATGTTATTCAAATTTTGAATGTAAAAATAATATAATTATAATTGCTTAAAAGGCTTTTGAATCGTTCAATAATGATAGTACATTTAAAGGAAACAATAGCTATAAAGCTGATTCGCAAATTTTTAATTTGCTTTCCACCAAATGTTTACTGGCATATGCTTTTTTATGCTAGAATGCAGGTATGCCGGTTCATCGATATATTCAATAATAGTCGAAACCTATTGACATCTTTGCTTGCTTCTTTTTACAATAAAGCTTCGTGTCTTTGTGTCTGCTTATAACCCTCCATTCGGAACAGATCATTGAATACTATGATATTTCCGCAATGAGATCAGGCTTGAGGTTTCTACAATCGCCTAGAACTTTGTAAAATTAGAACAAGTATGTACTTATAAAGTTGTAAAAGCAGAAACATAAAACGAGTCAGGAATATCTGATTTATTGACTGAACGCGGATATGTCGGTTCTACGAAAAATCAACTGCCTGCCAATACGAGATTAAGATCTTGGCGAGTTTGGCTTGGGAAGTAAACTGTTTGACATAGAAATAATCCCAAGAATTCTTATGTAACTTTACTCTTTGGATACAACAAAAAGTATGAATATACTCGTATGTTGCATATACCTAAACGATATTATGAGTGCAATCAATAAATGTTCTATAAGCAATTGTCTTTGCTTTTATAAGCGTAAAGAAAAGAGTATTGTATTAGAATAATCAGTGACTGAACAAAGGTAACAAACAGTTCGTACATTGTTTGTTTATTCCATAGCGTCTTTTGCGCTTTTGCGTCTAAAGTGTATTATATCGTATTTGACTTGAAAATGACCATCCTCCTAACGAAGCTCTGCTGACTTCTACACCGACATGACCAGAATCATGATTTAACAGTATTCTTTGTTCACAGTATCATCACAAATGAGCCTTGCCGCCAGCGGGGCGTTGTACCGAGGGATGGATAGGGCGTTCTGTATTCGTATGAAGAGTACGCTCACCAAACGAGGCTGCCATTTTAAGTCTTCGGGATACAGGGTAAGACCTTTTTTAAAGTCACTGCAGTTGAAGTTGAATTTGAGAAGACAGTCTTTTTTAAATTCAACCATATAACTAATGTTAATTCTACTATTACTGCTTCAACTTTTATATTTTTATTCACAGAAGAAGCAGAACTTTTGTAAAAAATTATATTGTAAATTTCGCGGGTGTATTTTTGCCGGGATACTAAATCATATTGTTTTAACATGTTTAAACTGTTAATTTTAAATTCAACTAAAACTGTAGTATTACAATTATAAGAGAAGTTATTTGTAAGGTTAACTCTACTAACAGTTCATACAGAAATTTGTCACCAAGTAAGTAAGATATTTACCTCACCAAGTAAGTAAGAAATTTATGTCACCAAGGCGAAGTAATACTCCGCTTCCAAGTAATTAGAGTAAACGATGACTGTGAAAATTTGTGGACATTTCTATTTCTTATCTAGTGTTAAGAATGAGAAATAAATGTACGCTGAATTTTCATTTTCAATCTAGGTTGGAAGAAGCAGGGAGGGTGACGCGTCGAGATACGGACAGGGTGGTAGCTGGCGGGTGGGTATCTCGACAAGGGAACGTGTTGATGAAAAATTACCTCACAGATTATAGGCAACGCGTAGAATTTATGTAGAAAAAGAAAGAAAGAAAGAAATAGTTTATTTTCAGCCATCCACGCCATGACACAGAAACAACAAAATACAAAAACAGGAAAAAGAAACAAACAAATGAAAAATATAATAAAAAAAATCGTAGAATGCAAAAGTGAATTAATTAATTAAAAACAATAGATAAAAACAAAAGTAAAGAAAAACTAATTTGGGTTACGAATGACCAAGCGGTTCAAATGGGATACTAAAGGACAGATTTTACGTCTTTTTTTTTGCTTAAAAGAAAGCAATAAGTAAAATATTTAACAAAAACGTATTTGTAGATACCTATATCATTTTTTTATTCTGAATTTTTAAACAAAAATTCTATTTGCCTCTGAAATGATATATTTCTGTTATAATACTGTAAACTATGTTAGTTTTACATGAGCGAGAAAGATCTATGATTGGTATAAAAAGACATTATTTTATTTCGTTTCCAACACTCTGTTCTTCATTCATTTGATTCAGTGAATGATTCTACGATTACTTCAATTTGATTCTTTATTTTTCGTTATGGTTCAGTAATCGGTTGACAAAAACCTGCGTACGAAACTACTATCGTGCTTAACCTTTATTGTGCTTTAATTTAGTTTAAACCCGGTAAATCTATTGATTGATAAAAGACCAAAATAGTATCTAAGTATTTTCTTATTTCAATTTAAAACACTGGAGTCATTCTGAAAAATTCTGCGTCTCATTTAAACCAAAAGGACAAAGATAATTAAAGCGGCTATATATTATTATTAGTCATTTAAATTTCGTGTAAGATAACAGTAAACACAGATTATTAGCAAGGCATTTTCATAAACAGCGTAAATAAATTCGCACTGCCTCTTTATCGGTCCTAGATCACAAATATTATTGTTAGAATTATCGCATCGCGTGGGGTGCCTCAAGGCAACGCTGTAACCCATAATTTTTGCCTTAACTCAGTGTTAGAACATAAAATGTGATTATATCTCTAGCGACTCGCGAATAACGTAGTAGGTGCGTAAAATGGTTGTTAATAGATTGTTTCCGCTACCGAAACTCGGTTTTTATGTAACAATCATTTTACGTTTTATACGATTTGAGGAAGTATAATTCTGAGACTTTTAAATGAAGTGATCAATGCGATATTAGCAACGTATCGTTAGTTAAGAAGTTAAACCCATAATTTGCAAATTATCTCAATCTAAATGGTTCATAGAAGTCGTGCGAATATCGATAGAACAATTAGCGGAGCTCATTCCAAACCCTCGGCATGGGTTATGCGCCGGGGGCTAAGGTTTTATTGCGAAAATTTCGAATTGGTTTATCCTTCTTACATTTGATTTCGGAGTTACCTGGAATTTCGTACTGTGCACGGGCTTTTAACCGTTTGTTGGTAAACGAATGGCTTTTGACTTTCTTGTTTGCATCCAAACTTCTTGATCATGTAAAACACGTGTCGCGTTATTTTCAGCGAGTCAATTTGAAAAGTTTAATAAGGGTTTTTTTATTACAGAACGGAATGCGTTCTTACTCGTAAACTGCGTTAACGAATAACATGAAAGATAAATAATGTAAATATGAGATTAACTGGTCTACAATTTTAAAGAAAGATTGTTTCATTTCTGTTTGAACAATAATTGTATCGTGCTTAAATCGTGTCTTGTAAATAAATGGCCTGGTAATCTGGTGACTTCCCGGTCTTCAAAGCTTTTCTCTTCTTTCCAGGTGGTGTTGATGCTGTGCAGACTTCGACCGCAGTATTCCTTCTCTCACAGCCGAAAGTCACCGCCGTCGTTACTGGGGATGGTGGCTCTCGCGATCGCATTGCCTCCCCCTTCGGTCCATGAAATCAGATTAGAATCTGACATGTTCGTCACCAGGATTAGCTTTGACTTCAGGATAGCGCATTGCGAGCCCAGGTTGGAATAATACATCATGCTCTTGACTGTAAAGTTGATACGTTAATTTTATATTGTATATTGTTCATCACTCGAATCTATAATAGTAGTATGTATGAAAAAAATTACGAATTCGTTAAAGTAAAAGGGATTGATGTAATTTATGACAGTTGGTTATGTTTTTTTGCGAACAAAGATACCGGATTCATCACTTCCAAACGATTTTGTTCTAGCCATAGAATATTTTATACGATAAAACCAATTTGTGTCAATTCTTATTAGAAACGATTTAAACATATGAATCCTCTCTACTTTCAAACATAACACACTCAGGAGTAACGATGCGTAAACAATAATGTGCTTTCTAAATTTTGACTGATTTCTCTCTTGTCATTTGTTTACCAATTCCTTTTTGTTTGCAGTAGGGTATCAGAGTTACTAGGATACACGGCAGATGAGCTGACGGGGAAGAATCTTTACGCGCTGTGCCATGGAGAAGACGCGAACAAACTTAGGAAATGTCACGTAGATTGTGAGTAATTGTTTATAATTATTTCATTATATATCGAAACGTTTGATGTATGTATGTATGTATACTACTGTGTCGAACTTGTGAACGTGTCACACGAATATTAGTGACCGAAATAATGGTCAACTCTTGACCATTATCGAATTAAATGTTCCTAACAGTTTCCATTTTAGGTGCAAATTATTTTTAAAATCGGCCATTCCGAACCGATAAATCGGAAGACATCTATATCGGAGCGACTGCTCTTTGAATTCGCAAATCAAACATGACTAAATGATTACACGGTCAATCCGGCTTCAGAAATAAAATAATGGTATCGAGAACATGCAATATTGCAATCGGTATTCGATCAATTGACAAAATCTCAACCAACGCTAAAATGTATTGCAAATACTATACCCGCTAATGACTAGGTACTGGTTCTCAAAGTTTTAAATATATAATAGTAATTAAAAACAAATCACCTACCCGTTTTTGAACGAAGACTGCCAATTGCGACATCCCCTTGTAACAAAACGCCGTACAATTGTGATAACAAACGAAAACCGAAATGGAAATATGAATCATGATGTGGGCGATGACAGCAACGGTCGGGATATAACGAACGATTATCCTCACGCATTGATAGCATCGATTGTTTTCGATCGCAGTCACTCCGTCCATCCATGACCCAATATGTGCGGTGAAATCCATCGGTGGAAAATGTCGTAACACCCATTTGTATTCAGTTTGTGGCTTATAGAAATCCATGTCAAGACAACGGCTACTCGGACCAAGGCGACGAGGAAAATATATGAGATCGAAAGAGTGAAGGAGACTTTGTGGAGCGAGACGGAGTGAACCGGATGTTTTTGTTATGGCGTAAAATTAGCCGGCGAGCGTGAAGGGATCTGTTGTGGTATTGAAGCTTTATCCATCATCGGTTAAAGCAAGCTATTGAACAATATTAAAATGCCTCAAGACGTTACTCCTATAGCGCATTACTCATTACTAGTGGTCGCCTGCCGGTCGAAATTCGACCATAATAAAAAATACTTCTTTGACATTTCTTTGGACTTTTTGTTTAACATTGAAAACCAGAATGTAAACAATGAACGTTGTATGTGTATGTCAAATGAGTGTGTCAAATGCATGGTAGTGTGTGTAATGTT
>DWGJ01004925.1:0-11006 GCA_018246895.1 Aspitha aspitha aspitha
CAACGTTCATTGTTTACATTCTGGTTGTCAATGTCAAACAAAAAGTCCAAAGAAATGTCAAAGAATTATTTTTTATTTATATCGTATAGTAGTACAAACCAGCATGAGACGGCTTTGTTCAATGTATAGCGTTAAGACAGAATGAATTATTTTTTTGTGTACAATTGTTTAGAGTAAGTTTTCTCATATATGTATAGTAGAAAACTATATAATACGAACAATAACGTGGCTTTACAGTCATGTCAACTTCTGAACATTACTCTTTAACGAACGAAAGGAAATATTGGAACCAATTTAACAAATATTTCTTTGAGCGATGTGGAATAGCCGACGATCGAAAGTTACTTGGGGGCCTGAATACAAATAGTATCAACGAAAATGAAAGATAATTTATTTGTTGTCTTCGACTTAATTTTGGAAAGGAAAATTTCTTTAGCACCGTTGTGATTTTAACCTCGACGAAACGACACCAAACAAGTCAGTGTAACGCGTAAGCGACGCGATTTTAGCGGCGCTTAAGACATTTTAAGTACAATCGTTATTATGCGATTCGGTGTAAATAATTTTACAAACAACTGTACAATTATTCTAATCCTGATATATTTCGTGGTTGATTTTATTCTCTCTAATAAGTTTAGTTTAGTTCAATTTAGTGTTATTAAGTTTAGTTTAACTTCTAAGCGTCTTTTTATTTAATCTTCACATTATAAGATGACCGGGCCTGAATTTTGTACTATTTGTCACTTGGTCCTTTGAAAATTTAAAAGTATCTAAACGATGGAAATAAATTCTGGGTATTGTTGTACTACCTATTTTTGTCCTCGTAACTTTGTAATTTGACTTGATTTGTCTTTGAATAAAATATTTACCTTTGATCATAGTACAATGATGTTATTGTAAGTAATATAGATGTCGTTTTGGGATAACATATAAAAACTCGTCATTATATAAACATTTAGATTTTGCTTCGAATTTCAATATGAGATGTAGAAAAAAAGACGCAATTGCGTTAATAAATAATGAACTTGGGAAGGTAAATAGAATCTCCATTATAACTTGCTTCGGAAATCTGTTTTCGTAACATTGTTTAGATTCCATGTGTACATTATATTTGTGTAACGTAGACGACCGCAGTCTATCGTAGCGTATTATACGAGTATTGCGAATGGTGAGCTCTGCGGTTATCGCGCCAATTAGTAAAGGAAACTAAATAGCTTCATGGTGCGTTCACATTACTCGTATTGAATACTAATGTGTGTGCAGAACATTAATGTATCACATATGTGTTAAAGCAATATTTGTTTCTGTCTTTAAGTGGCCGCCTGGCTAGTCTATTACTGTAGTGGCTAGAGACCCTGAATGCTAAATCGGGCTGTTGGTTCGATACCGACCTAGAACAAACATTTATATGACGAGCACAATTGTTTGCTCCGTATTTGGTTGTAATAAAAATATCAATATAAGAGTTACATGGTATGTTTGTGTATGTTTATATGTAACAGTTTGCCGTAAATGTCTGTGCGTACAGATTTACTCGATCGCAGCTTAACGTAGCGGATTGCATACGGCTAACTGCATCGAAGATCGTCGTAACTGAAGCAGGAAAATGAAATTATGTACATCTTATGAAACTACACACTGCTCTCCTGATATGTTTCCTGAACTGATCGAGATAATTTCCACATTCCACACCTCTTTCTTAACTTACTAACTTTCTGTACTATATATATATATATATACCCTTGCAAATAAATGACATTATTATTATTACATAGATATGTATATATTTGTCTACAGCAGCGCATAGCCAAAGAGAGTTTGCCCTGCAGTAGGAAATATAGATTGTACCTATCTATGCAATTTATTATACCACCACGATATAAAGACTCAAAATATCATCTATATAATTAAAAAAATAAAAACATTATAAAAGGAATATATTTCAAAATCCAATTATGTGACGTACCTACGAGTATATCTTAGTTGACTCACAATTTTGTATATTTGTTTAGCAAAGTAGCACTACCTTTAGTACTAAGGAAAATTGAAAATAGAACGCTAAGGATACTTCAAACTTAATAGATATAACAGACTCAGGTGTTCACTGGCAACATAATACGGAGCCAAGCAGTGTTAGTCTGTCTCGCAATCCGCTTAAGTGTGTCTGCTAAGAACAAACTATAGCGACTCGGCCAACGACATTTTCATTTAAAAATGATTTAAAAAACAATTAATATGCTTGTAGAACTCCCTATTTGTACTTAAAAAGGTCGTTACTCTTGTAATATTGCATATTATCATCATCAAATATTGCTGAAAACTGAAAACAATACTACAAGTTCAGCAGTAAAACAATTCTACAGGAATGGTAACTACAAAAATGTACGACATTCATTAATTGTATGTACATGCCTTATAATGAATAGGTCCATTCGAATTTGAATATTAATTCTGCAGATGTGACGGGTTTGAATAGGACGGGTACTGAATAATAATTCTAATTGATTTCTAATTCCAATTTATGCTGACTTTTCTATCCTCAGTCGTAGGATCGTAACCGATCAGGTCGTTACGTAGTCGTACCTTCTAAATGTTTACCTATAAGGTCTACTGTAGACTAGAGGGCGTCTGCCTAAGGACACTTGCCGGCAGGTTTTCAGCACATAATTGGACACCAACGTGCGTGTACTTGTAACTCTCGGGGACGTGCTGTGCACGCATCAGTTACGCTCTCAACTTAATTCACGCTCCACACTTTCACCAGGTTTTAGTGGAATTGCGGCTAAAATTAATTGAAATGCTGGCTTTTCAGTTTTGCTGGAATAACCATTACACGTTTAGTGATTAATTAATGGACATTGGTTTATTTATAATAGACTAGCTGTTACCCGCGGTTTCACTTGCGAAATGTAATGCTAATTAATGAATATACCTAAAAACTGTCAGATTGCCAAGTCATAGAAAATGTTTAGCTACGATTAATTAATTATCTTTTTTCTCAATTTTTATTTATTGCGAAATAAAAGTCTTGTTTTGTAAATGTGTGAGTAAACAGAATTGTTTTGCGCCTCATCCTTTGAGTGCACTTAACTGCGAGGGTTGAACTGCCTGCAGGCTTCATAATACTGTTAATAAAGTTTACTTTATCTTTTTTGCGTTTTATAGCGAAGTACATTGTTAAAATATGAGTAATATAACTATTTTGTATACAATATTAAAATTATCGTGATTATCCATTTCAAATTACATACATCTGCTGTTGGATAGAAGTACCCTCCAAACAAAGCCGCAACTGATAGCCTTTTCTTATTTTATTCATTTCAACGAAAGGAACACTACGAGATGTACCGAATATCAGATCAGAGTCGCGGAGAATCTGTCAACCCAATGTTAATTCACTATAGCGCTCTTGTCAAAATTAAAATTGCTTAACCATATTGAGAATAAGCATTGATGATATATAAGAGAAACTCTTCTTCTAGTGGCGTGGTTGGGACTATAAGATTCTTAATTAATTCTGTTGTAGAGTTGCAATGGCGATTTAGGTTAAATAATAAATTTATAAGTATTATTTCGTTTACTATAAGGATTATCTGGTAAAAGGATGTTCTGAATACCTTTAGATACGAGTTTCCGCTTTAGTTTTGCGATATAAGAAAAGGAAATCACGTCCCAATTCATTTCCGCAATTGTACTGTTAACTTACATCCGGTTAAACACGGTTTCCTCAGCTTTCGTTGGGGTGTAAGAGGATTTTATATACAGAACATCGAAAGTAATATTCGTACAATTAAACATTAGTATGTTATATTTAAGTACTGGACTCTCTACTACTAATACTACTAATAAGATTCTCTTAACATAATATTCATATCATGGGACACCCTCTCAAAGGTATCATCTACATAGGTAGATTCTTTGTCTAGGAGAATAGAACGAACCGCTTGTGTTTACCATCTAGGATTTTAGTAAACTTTGTATTTTAAAATCTTGCTTTTAACCATAAAATATTATGACACTTGAATTAGGTAGAAAGACACAGTAAATGACGATAGCCAAAGTAAGCTATTTTTTGTAAATCTGTTTTGACTTCTGTTTGAAAAACGAGGGTGCCATTGATATCATCACATTGGAACTGGGTTACAGTTTGCTTAACAATAATATCACCAGTAAAAACTAATAACGACAATATCCACACAAATCGTAGCCATAAAGAACAGTCATAAAAAACGGAATCCGTCTCCGTGCTTATAACTTGGCAGTAAAACAATTGGTAACATAAACTAAAGTGTTTTTAAATCTTTATTTACGGAATTATTTTATCTCAATTTGAACACACTACAGGGAGCTTTTCCGAATGTAATTCAAAGGGAATAAAAACTACAAAATTTTATCTTTACGAAGCAGTTATGAAATAAAAGGATGCGACGAAACGACCGCAGCAATACAGTACTTGGAAATAAATCCTGACGGGAGGGACTTGTAGGATCAGAAGCGTTAAGCGACAAAAAGGGTTTTTAACCTAATTCTTATGTTCTTCAATGGAAGACGTAACTATTTCAAAATGATACTATTTTAACGTGAAAACAGTTTTTAAAATGTTTCTGATGATACGCTAATGTTGTTGCTGAAAAAATGTATGGATGAATGATTGATAATAATAGGTACATAATAAACGTCCGTATAGTTACTACCGTTCGCTAATTGAATGTATTTATGACTGGCCTTGTGGTCGAGTGGTTAGATATCCTGACTGCAAAACCGGAGATCGTGGGTTCGATTTCCACCCAGGACAAACATTTGTGTGATGAGCACGTGTGTGTAATTTGCCCCAGTTATTTATTTGATAGTTTATTAGTAAGAGGTGAGACAGATCAGCGAGTCTTAATAGACTGTGATAGGGAACTCGCTTGGACCAGCTGTTAACTCTTTTCGTTTTAAACCGTTTTGCATAGTACTCGACGTGAGGCCTTGTGTGTTGTGTGCATTTTTCACGTTTCGGCTTTCCTCTGCCCTAACATGTGACGATGTGACGTCACTGGCCGCAAAAAGCAATGAACGATACCTATCTGATAAATAAACTAAACATGTTTTGTATAAAAATTATTAGAAGGTCTATTTAATTTGGAATTTTTAAGTTTAATTTTAATTTTTTATAATCATTTTCGAAATAAGAGGAAGGACGGACGCCTACGCTCGACGAACAGCAGTGGGTTATTTGCCCTAGATTGTTCTATAACTGTCTCTTAGGCGTGAGTAATCTGTTATACCGGCTATGAATTGAAACTCTTTTATTATCAGATTAGACCTGTATCCAACACTTGAACAATAAGAGAGTGTTTCAGTTTTAGCTCCTGTATGCGTAATATTATCAAGTGATCACTACAGTTTATACACAACTGTGTAAAAATGGTTCCTAAATATGATTTTACCCTATCGCAGTTCCCGATACGCTATTACACTTGAGGATAAAGTTTGAATGGCTCTTGTTCTAGCCACAACAATTATAAGAATCAGATCTCCCTAGCGGACCATTAATCAAAAAACTTTGAATACCCAAACCGCGTAACAGCGTATATTTTGATGTACTTTAAGACTTCTGATGTATGCAAATGTTTGTCTTTGTTTCTGTCTCGTTCCCCTGCTGCGTAACGAAGGACTTGTAGAGTTTTATCACATACTTTGCGACAACGTGTTAGGGTTTCAAAAGTTACGAAATGTAATAAGGAAGCAGGTCGCGGTAGATATTTCTATATAAAATTGAAATGTTTGTTGTTGCACCTTGACGTACAGTTTTTCGACTTTCATGGTCGAACTGTAGAACACGGGTTTGTTCTCATATTGAACGTAGGCCTCAGGCTGTCACGCTCTCCAAATGGTGGTGTTAAAATCAGAGATGTGCGCTAGGATTTGAACTCAGATCCTCGAAGTGGGAGATTGAAATTCAAACTATCACTGCATAACAAGTCGGTGGGTCCTAAAGGAATGTAACGAGACAAGCGACTATTTCTTTTTCGGCAAAACTAGTCATAAGTTGCTACTTTCTACCCTTAATAAAAGTTTCGAACTTGTCCATGAGTTATTATTAGAAACTTACTAATGTTCTAGAAAATTGCTGCCAAACGACTATATCATTTATTCTTCTCTCGAAACGATGTCCGTAAATGATACAGATTAGATAATGCTCAAAACTTCAAACGAAATCAAGATTTTCTGTTTGTTAAGTTACCTGGTTTAAATGAATTGGAAAACGAAACCTTTGATTTCTTGACTTACATACAACATGTACTAAAACTCAGGGATAACAATCCTACTAATATTATAAATGCGATTGTAACTCTGTCTGTCTGTCTGTCTGTCTTATTTATAAGAGTCCCGAAATTAAAGTTGCAAGCATGGTACAAAAAATTTTTTGTCTTTTAGCATGTAAATATGTTTTTATTTCCTTCTCTTCCCCCGCGATATAACGATGAGCTCGTAGTCTTATCACATACTTCGACGTGCTAAGGGCCCCAACTCCGCCAGCACAATATAGCCCCGCACGCAGTTGAGACGTTTGTTTTTTGCTAAGAATTTTTTTATCTAACCCCGGAGATATGAGTTCGGGGAAGTTTCATTGACGACAGTTCAATGTTGGTCGGAGATTAGGTTTTTTATGTTTACTCAGACAAATCTTTAGTATTGTGTGTTTATTTCATGCGAATACTACATATTTTTGTAATCTCTTTCTGCGCTTCGCATGTCATGTTACGGAGCGGTGGGTTCGATCTTTGGAGGAACAAAATATTATATAACTTAGCAGAAAATATAATTTTCTGTTTCATTGAGCCCACTATGTACAGTTTCACTTTATACACCAACATTCGTTTCTTAGTAGAAGTGGATACATGGTGGTTTATTTTCTTTAAAATAAACGTCTTTTGTGAATATAGGTATGCTTATAAATGATAACTTAGACCAGAGGAGCTCTTATTAAACTGGATTAATTTAAAAGTTTCCGAAATGAACCACTCGGGTACTTTTAATTATTTCGCGTCTCAAAGAAGTGAAACCGGAAAGTCTATAACTTGCTGTGAACGTTTTTGTCAGACGTACATAACAGAAACATGTCGCAAACAGTACAGAGCAAACAAATTACATATTGTTTAAGCACGAGCCCTCTTTCGGCGTGATTATATGTATAAAGAATTGAATTAAATAATAACAATAATAATAGGACAATTCCACACACTTCTGTCTGCTTCCATATTAAGCATTTAAATGTGCTCATGGCAACCGCACGTATGATTATATATACAAATAAAATTGTATATAATTAACTTTTATAAATATTGTTGATAGTACAAACAAATGTGGTCATCTCACAAATGTTTAACATGGTTGGGAAGTCTACGATCTCCGGTTTAGCATTCGAGGTTTCTAACCATGAAACGAAGAGGCTAGACTAAATGTATGTGTATATTTCCTAGCATATAGTATTTACTAAATTACATTTAGTATTTACGAAGCAAATGAGACGCGAGTGCATAGATTAAAATCACTCATTGAAGTCTCTTCTATATGAATATACAATTAATGATTTGTTGCTATATTAAAATTGTATTTCGGGAGCCATGAGGGATATAATTTCTTTTACACTCCATTATTATAATTAAATTTGTTGAGATTATAATGCGGTGATTTTCCGCTCATATTGCAAAGTGAAAATCACTTCTCGCTGTGGTAAAATGTGGATTAAACTTCCTCATGAGGTATTTCCGAAGCTGAGACAGCAGGTCCTTAAGAAAACGCCAAAGAACTATCATTTAAAACTAGCACCTAAATGGCGTCACACTTCGGTGTTGCAATGTATACCGTATGGTGTCAAGTTTCAAAGTTTGCAAAAACTACATTTTTTTTGACAAGTAGCTTGTTTGTTTGTAAAGGTTTAAAAGCCTCATCTACTCAACATTGTCAACAAATGTCAAAAATAATTTCTAGTTTTCAGTTTCTTTATAGCTACCTAGTGTTGAAGCAAAATGATATAACAGAGATTAGGCATGAACAGTTAATTAAACTCTGTTCGAGCCTCACGGTCAGGTCGTGTACAATGTATCTCGCCTCCGACCACGTTACATAATACACCAACCCTGAAATTGCCACCCCCAATAGGTATTAGGAACTTAGAGAGACTTAGCAAATATTTTAGTAATACACTTAGCTCATAGTAAGAGCAATATAGTCTTAGGTAACAATATTTTTTTTTCATACCTTTTTATTGTTCTGTTATTGTACACGAATTTCCTTTCATAACGAGCTTAATGTCATTCCAATTAAGAATGATTGTGTACCACAAGATATGATCGCAGATGGACGAAATAACAATTATTATTATACCACGCCGGATAAGTGAGTTTTTCTTTTCAATAAAGTACAAAAATATGACTTTCAATTCTGGCGACACCCAAATTATAATTCCGTCATATTACAAGCTTAGAGAGACTTAGAGTGGTTATGGCTTCTTTTATATGTACATCCATATTAGTCATTAACATGGTTATTATTTATTTTGGTAATAATATATGTTCGTAAATGAGATTATAATGATGATATTTTTATATACAATGTATAATAATGCTTCATATTACGGTTGGCTCTTTATCTTATAGATTGTGTCACAGTATCTTAATATGTAACACGAAATTGTAACCACGTAATACACGGCTTGTTAGGAATTGTTTTATGATAGTGTTGTATATATTTAGTAAATTAATGTATTATAAATACAACCGAACGTACATGTCTCACCCGTTATTAGCTAAGTTAAAAGTTAATTTGAATGATAATTTGTTATCTTTAGTAATTAATTTGGTGATAAAGATATTTATGTTATAATTAATATTCTAATAAGTGGTGTAGGTACTTATAAAAACACTATTACTGTATTTTGAAGCGAGTTATTCTGAATCTGACATTTTTCTTCATCCGATCTATTCGTCCGAATAACAAGAGCCTGTTACTGCCCGCTAATCACTAATAAAATTTTAAATAATATTATAGAATAACTTTATATATAGTTTATAGTTAATATACCAATATTCAGTATAAATTAGCAATAGTTTGTAATGTAAATCTACGGGTTGATGTAGTCCCTCAGCAAGAAAGCCGTTTTATTCTCATAAATAAAACAAACTCTCAAATACTCTTTGTAGTACAGGTAATATATCTAGTGGTTAATAATTCCTTTTCATTACCACACAAACCAGTACAAGCGCATGTTTTGCATACAGACGATGCATTGTCCGAGTAAGTTTCACAACATCCCGCAGCAGAATCGGACGATTGCTTTGCGCTTGCATTTACCGAAACTAACACTTGTTTCTGTTTACAAATTATTCAAATTTTTAATTTCGTATCATTTAGTGGGATAATAACCTTATATTTTCTGTGGCGCGGACCCAAGTATATAATAATGCCAAGCGCCAACACTGAAAACTACCACTTTGATATGCTCAGGACCCCAAGAGACTCAGGTGCTATAGAGGCTTAAATGATTTCCCTTCATCCAAACCCTGTCATGTTATAACAATAAAGCTTGGTTTTCCCTTAAAGTGGTGCACTTAGTGAGAATATTTTAGTATGTGCATTTTGAATGAGCGTCAATTAGGTTACCGGCGATTTTGTTCTTTATGACTGGAGGAATTTATAACGGTAGTGTAAATATCAACGCACTTTACACACATAGCTACTATGTATATGAATTCTTTCATCCATAGTGCTTAGTACATACCATTTCGCTGGATACCCGAAAACAGGTTTTAAAAAAAACAAATTTAACCGTATTTTTCATATGTACTTCACGGGCCTTTCATCCTTGCGTAGATGGACATAGGGTATTTTTAATATGGGAAAGGTTAAGATTCTTGGATCTTAAGTTCTTATGTAGACGTCAGGTATCTGAAGCAAATTATGTTATGGCGAACATTATTTTTGTAGGCAACGATTCTTTCCTTTATCGTTACAATCGTTAAATCTTTCGATTCTGAATTGAGAGGGAAGGTGACAGTGTGTATTAAATTTTACTGGTTTGACTGCAAAGACCTATGAAAGACAATAGTTTAGAATACCTTAGGGAATCTGCCTTTTCTGCAGAAGCACCAGTACTTCCGCAGTAAAAATGCCTTAAGCATATCGGTGATTTAAGTCTCCTTTGTAGTAATCCGTAGGTATAGCAGCTTGTGTATGTATTGTGTTACTATTGCGTATTCAAACCTATTTAAAGGGGTTTGTGGTACAGATAATGGAATGTAAACCAATGCAACGTACATAATCGTATTCATTTGTATATAAATTTAATTGAATCGGTGCTGCGTATGTAAATTGGAGATTATTGTGGCCTTTCGTCAAAGGTTTGGATTATATTACAATAAATTGAGCAGAACTCCCACCTATGTATGTATCGATCGATCGTTTTACTACTCGCGTATATTATTTGATGCTTGTTGTTGTCAAAGCGATGAAAATGTTGACACTGTTTACGGATTTGACTGTACTTCGGCTAGTTGCAACAAAAAATATATTTATACCACAAAAAAGACTGCTCGAGTTGTTTAAAACTAAAAGTTTACTTGGAAGGCGATTTGATATGATTACCTCCAAAAGAACATAAGCAGATAGGGTCCATGTGACGCATTGGGTAACCAAAAATACCATAATGAAACACTTTTAATTCAGAGTATCAACTGTTACAGTATTTCTAAGATACAGATTCTGTTTTAATTATTACACCGTCATGCTTACCGGTATGGTAACGGGCGTGCTAGGAATCTCGCAAATTTTGTTTAGAAATCGAAATTAGCATGATTAACATAATACATTGCACAGAGACCAAAGATACGCAACAGAAATAGGGGAACATCACCGTAACACTGAAGCGGTGATATGATAATGAGAACTAGTGGTCGCCTACTGGTCGAAATTCGACCATAATAAAAAATAATTCTTTGACATTTCTTTGGACTTTTTGT
>DWGJ01004926.1:0-11005 GCA_018246895.1 Aspitha aspitha aspitha
CCTGTCATTGAGAATCGCCACTCATTCAAAAATGGAAATACAGGTAGGAAAAGGAAATACAGGTAGGAAAACACGCCCAAAGCAATATAATACAGACCAAATAAGGAACGGAATGAATAATCACTAACATCACATAGCATATCGATACATTGCTAATAATAATATTCCATTTAATCCAATGTAGATTGATCTGAGAATATCCTAGCAGGTCGGCACGTGAACGAAAACAAACTATACGCTCCACTTAATACGGTATAATTTTCTCTATTTGTCCAACAATTACAGACAGACGAGGCAATTTGGGGCATGTTTTATTGATATCTTGTGATTGGTTGGGAATTGTTATGGATTTGATACGTAATTGGTTAGGAAAAACAAAGAGTGCGTATAATCTAGAATTGTTTCATGCAATTAACTATGGTAATATGTATGGATTGTTTGTGTAAATGTATGTTTAAATAATAGTACCTGTCGAGGCCTACTTGAATATACACTGTAAAGGGTGAAAAATTGACATCGTACCTTTTTTGGAAAATGCCTTTTCCTGTTTTTCGTAGCGGGGGAAATTTTCGAAAGCACCGCAGTGTAGGGAGGGGACACCAACATCAAAAAGGCTTTTTGTAACACATAATTACGTTTACATATATGGACATAAAAGTGTATTTGATGTGTGTCTAATTTCAAGCAGGACCGTTGCTAATGAGATTCGCTGGGGTACGCGAATTCCCTTCAACATTGAGGAGCGTTATACATTCGCTTCCTGGAATTCTATTTGAATTAGCAATTTACAAGATAATAACGCACGTGTTTTCATTTAGAAAATTTATTATAATTTAATTTTCTTGTACCTAATATTGATTAAAAAAATCTATATCTCAGCCTATAGGGAATCATTGCTGTTGTATGTCGAAATCAGTTGGAAAGTCACTCAAACTTTCCACTTTTGATGGGCCTGTTGTTCCTACATTTAATGACTTGCGTGGTCGAGGTAAAAAAGTCTTGAAACTAGCGCGTATGTATGAACTGATAAATATAGATGAAGCACCTTTTTCCTACCCTCTGATGGGTCTGGCGTGATGGTATAATAATAATTAATTACACTGAATTACATTCAAGTGCATTTTGCATCTGCATTGCTAGATGTTTTTTATAGTAAGTAAAGATATTAAGCTTCATTAATTATTTATTATTGTTGTAAAATTTACTAACTAAGCTATTTGTTAGGTAATCGCGGTATGTGTGTGACCCGCTTAATATCACTCAGTGATATTTAAAAACTAAAGGAGTCGCAACGACCCAGTTCCTACACCTGTCTAGTATCCTAATATCGCAAAGAGCTCTGTAAATGTACTATTTAATTTCGTATTCCCGTATTTTCTAGAAGCTTTTCAGCTGAAAGGTACCTACATTATGTATCGCGCGCGCTTTTAGACTGTATTAAAGTTGTGATTCTTTTTGTATTATAAACTGTAACCGGATATTGAATATTGAGTCGTACATGAGTGTTATAAGTGTTATTTAATATCAAATCGCGTACATTTTGTGTAAAAATAGGATTCGAACTCCGTCTCCAGGGAGCTGGAAGGGAAAAGAACTATATAAACACATACCAGAGTTTGTTGAATTAGAAATACACATATAATATTAAGCTAAGCGAATATTCGTGTACATGTACGAAATCCTACTCATAAAATGCGAATATATTTTCTTTAGCAAGAGAATTTCAGGAGTAATTGTTCATCCAATTCCAGAGTAAATTGGTAGGTAAAAAAGAATATTACAATTACGCTGAATGTACAATGCGACGTTGTAATCTCATTTCGCTACGGTGGCTTTGTTTCTTAACGTTCCTTATAGAAAAAAATTCCGTTCGAAAATTCCGTTTGAGGAATGTTATTAAGGAATTCCACGAAATATGGTAACTGTTATACAATGTGTAAAGATTGAAAGTATTGAAAAATTGGATAGTTTAAATGGCTACGACAATTTTACATTAAATGACCTGATTGCAATAATTATTTCTAACGAACAAAATAATATGACTTGTTTCCTGGTATAGTAACAACGGAGTGAGGTTGAGAAAAAATAGTCATATTCATAGTTAATAGACTCGAATAAAAGCGTTTGTAATCGGTATTAATCGAGATGAAGTTTATTGTTATCATTGATTATTTAGATTTTTCTACCCCGTCACCTATCGTGATGGTATAATAATAATATAACAATTATGATTAAGTACCTTAAGAATTAAGTTACTATGTTTGATAATTAACAATTTCGTAACCAATAAAAAATGGTTTTATTACAACAATATTGTATTATTTTGAGAAACTTCGTTGCGTGAGAATTTTAATGAAACTAATTATGTGAATTATGTTGAGAATTAAAAGGTTATGGAAATGGAATGGTATTTTTGTACCGCCAGCTATTTGGTTACGTGCTGCGAGCGAATCATGAACGATTCTTATAGTCGTTAACCAAACCGATCCACCCCTACCTCCCCAGCTGCGAGGTTACCCTAACGTCTGAAACAGAAGGTCTAAGACTTTTAGGCTGATACGAAATTTTGATAAACGGCTCGAATGCTTTACTTTCATTTCTTAAACAGCAGCAACTTGTATAACATGTGGTCTCTAAGCATCACATGGTTCCATGGTATGTATAATACCTATGTCTTTCGTTCCAACTTTAATTATTCTACAAACAAAAATCACTGATTCATATTCCACCAGTACCACCGCCACACCTATTTCTGCCGTGAAGCAGTTGTTACAACTGTGTTTCGGTCCGAAGGTTGTGGTTGCCTCTGTACTTGTATACCAGAGGCGACCATCTTAGTTCTCAAGAGTAGCAACGCATCTGTGTCCGACTTCTGACAGGGTAACTACTAACACTTACTAACTGCACCTACTAACACACACTAACTGGGCTAATATCACTAACATTCCCATTCTTGTAGTCCCGTTACTAGAGAATACTCACCGTTTAATTCTTATTAACACCTATACTAATTGAATTCACACTAACAGTCAGCTCCCTACAGCCCTGTTAGGAGTCGGTTAAAGATGTCCATGGGCGGCAGGAGCCACTTGTGACTGCTGTCTGCTCGTTTGCTATTCCAATAATAATAATAAAAATAATGTAGGTACCTACGGTACGGTACGGTACGGTACTGAGTGTGGTTGAAGCGGGAATATCAACTCTATATTTGTCTTAGCGTGATCCTATTAAAACCGTCCTACTGATATTTGCATTAAGACACTCAGTGTCCCACTGTCTGTCTGTCTGTACACATTTTAATACTTTTATTCGAGATCAGACTACAATAGAAATGGCTTTGTTATACAAGTAAGTGTGTATTTATTTCTAAACTATTGTAAGTCTATAAAGGTAAGTGTATTTTTTATTTTTATTGTAAAGGTTGTCTTTTGAGCTACAACTTTCTATTGTAGAATTTTAATTTAAGGTATCAGGTAGGTGTCCTGTTAGGTAGGTATCCAGGACCAGCTTAAAATAAAGATAAAATATGAAAATAATGAATGTCAATATGTTTCCTGTTTTTTTTTTGTTAAATTTGCTACTTTTATTTTTAATTACATTATTGTAAGTAATTAGAATTAAACCTTATATGAGTTTATCTTAAGATGTTTCTAATTTTGTGATATTTCTTTTTTTTGATAAAATATATTATTGTATTCTGTATACATGTTTGGGGAAACAGATAATCAATTTTGGTGTCGTTCCAGTGTATTGCTTTTCATGTTATCTGTGGTCATGTGCAAACCGGACGTGGAGGTGGTAGCGTCGATCGAAGCGATTCCACCGAGACTGTTACTTCTGCCCAAAGTGGAGAAGCTCTCTGATGCAAGTCACCAACATATCAGTAAGTATGGTTGCAGGGGCGAAATTCGTAACCAATACGGACCACAGATACAATATTGTTGCCGCATTATTATTATGTTACGTTCATATCTAGGATATGACGTCACAGGTCGAGTGAAACGCCCTGTGGTGGGAAGAGACGCCAAGACGGGAGTTCAGTTTTAGGCGGGAAAGGACTGTATTGTTGACAGGAGTCATATGATAAGATGGCGGTTGTTAAGTGGAGATTGATAATAGCGGTCGTGGTTATTGTGTTTTAAAGGATGATGCCATTTCTAATATTACTAAAGTAGAGTTAATTAATATTATTTCGATTATAATATATTAATTTGTAAATAAACAAGCAAAATTGTTAAAACGTCAAAAGTGTTGCCATAACTGTCGTATGTTTTTAATTATAAAACCCTTCTATGCGGACAGTTGCCGGACGAGAGAACAAGATAACTTTATTAATGACGCTGGCTAACGTTTCTATCTATATATTTATATGCAACGGTATAACTTTTCATCCCTTTTTATGTGGCGTCTGACATAGTTGAACTTTGTATAGCGGAGTGCAGAAGGAATTTTTTTACATCCAATGTCAAACAGAAAGTCCAATGAAATGCTAAATAAGCATGTTACTGTACCTTATTAATATTTATACAAAACAAAAAATTAGAAATTAGTTTTTAAGAAATAACACAAACACGCCAATTAAGTACAAATTTAAAATTTAATTTAATGATTTTCGACCCCTTGTATACGTGTAAATATTCTATATTATTATTAATTTTAAATAATTTCCGAACGAAGAATTGTGATAGTGAATTTTTAATATTTACAGACTTAATCAAATTGTTTTGTTTTTACCTATAACTGCTAAAGAAATTCAGGTCGAGTTATAAAGGCTTTGATAGCTGCAAATCGTGTTAACATGACACGTGCTTGGGTGATAAAACAGACACTGATTACACGACGGATATCGGTATCCGCGTACATCCGAGCCATATCCGGAATAAATGAACCGGGTACACTTCTAACCCTGTCTTCCTTTAGTCAATCAATAAAATAGTATGCCTTTATATTACTTCTACGGGATTCACTTGCGTGCGATACGATATTTAGCTAGCTATAAAAGATATTATCAATATAAGAAGCCGAAATCATTAAAGTTACTCCTTATAACATTCTCTATCTATCAATAAACGTGCTTCAAAATCGGTCCAACTTTTTCGGAGATTAACGGCAACAAACACACAGATAAACAAAAATATTAAGAATTGTTTTTCTGTTGTAAGTACCATATATGTATACTTTTATATGTATTTAGTAAAAATACGTTACTTTGTCATAAACGGTCAGTCTGTTCATTCGATTCCCATTTATGACAATTATTTTTTATCTGTCTGGCCTAAAGTTAATCTGTATATGTTTGTATTTTTTATTATAATCTGGTTATTACAGTAGAGGACTACCTAATTGCAACAGGACTGTATCAGTTGCTCTCAGATATTATTAGTATGCACTTTGTAATTCTTTCTTTCTTTGATTCTTTGAATGAAACTTTATCGCAGAAAACTTGACAGTCGCGCTGAGCTTCCCTACGTTCTATATTTAAAAGTGCACTTTTTAAAATCTCGCCGTTCAAAAGACGTTTATAAAATGCCAGTAAAATTACGGTTATATCAGAAAGGCAGCTGTCTTTATGGTTATTGAGGTTCTGCTACATCTTGGCAGAGGCCGGAACTCCGCGCATGTCTTTTTATGTTTTGGAATTTTTCAACAGAAAACTGAATAGGCGCATTCTAGGCAAGACTACATGCTTGACTGAACTTTTTACCATCAAATTAGCTCAACTCACCTGACCAGAGTAATTCAACGCAAGAATATAGTTATTTGACAGTTTTTAAAGATTTTAAAGATTTGACGGCCTCGTGGTCGAGTCAGAGACCCTGACTGCAAAACCGGAGGATTCCAACTTTTTTTTATTGCGCAGTAGGCTTCCGTTCAACGTGTACAGGTATACACAAAATGCATAAATGCATAAACGTCTGCTGAATGTTATATTACAATTTTATAATCTAGTAATTGGACATTAGGCGTCATAAGAGTAATTAAAATTAATACAACGGAATGCAAAGCTTGATAGTAAGCTTGTAAATAGTTAGATGCGAGCATATGCGGTGGAATGTTTAAAACCTCAACAGCTAATCTGGAGAGTTATTTAATTCCCACGGGGCGACACTGCATTAAAAAATACCTGATTTATTCGAAGTTAGCGGTGTACGCTCGAATATAGGTTTCATGCGGAATATGGAAGCATTTAAGTACTTGGCTGTGTCAGATGACATTTACCAGATCCTATTAAATTTTAATTTTAAATTAAATCCAATTTTGGTTTCTGTAAGGAATTATTGTTTTTAAATATTAGATAAAGCGTTTGAATTTATTTCCTAACAGCCTTAATGATATTTTTTAATAAGTCATTTATGACAGTTAAAAACGATAAATACCCTTTTGGCAGTTATTTCGGTAACTAAAACCTAGCAGTTATAAAAGAACAATAAAATGAAATTGATGAAATTAATTAGTACCTACAGCAGTCCATGCAAAACTTAGTTCATAACCAAATAAACATCGTATTCATTAAAGTTAACAAAATCGACTTCCTTTTTTCCTAATATATACTGCAATAAAGATATTTATTACTTTATAAATGGCCAGGGCCTACAAATATTCCATTTAGTTACTTAGTAGTTTAGTTAATAGCAACACCAGATTGCAATTTTTGTCGAGGTTACCCTACGAACATGCATAAAGTCGATAGTTAGTAGATAGTTTGGTCTACTCGCGTATGTATTCTACGCATATTCTAATGCATTATTATTTGTAGTAGCTATAGCTATGTATGTAGGCAATATCTCGTTATATTATTATGTTGACTATGAATTTTATGAGGCTTCGCTCGCATTGTTGATTTAATTACATAAGCGTCGGGAGCGAAAGATATATTGTGAACTGGCACAAAATCTCCACGCAATATAACAAGGAGTGACATTCAGATACTTTTTAATGTCCACGATTCCAGTATTTTGCCCGAAAAGTTTCGTTTATATAACGATAGTTTTCGTGTACCTACATACTACAAATTTCCTAGCAGGAAATTCCTAGCGTTTTACAGTTAACAAAATTAAAAAACCGAGATTTAATAATATGAAAGTGTTATATCTAAAACTGGTGTCCGGAAGCACCAACTCCTCCTGTCTACTGCATTGTCAATTTAAAAAGTAATTTAATAAAATACTTGCTGTGTCCCACTCGGAAAGTAAGTAACTTTTTGACACATTTTAAAAATGTACTTTTAAAATTACTGAACGAAACATTAAGGAGCTTACTAATGTAGTTTAGTCTCCAAATATTAGGCTTCTTTGCGCGGCAAATTCGTGTTCGATTTTGACATTTTGACGTTTGGAGGACACGATTTTGAAGTATGCGTTTGGTCTTTTAAAAATGTTTTAATTAAAAATATCGGCCTTTTTAACTTTTCACTTGAGTAACCTATTATTCTTCTTTCTTCTTCGTTCTTTAAATCCATACCTTCACGTTGCCAGATGCCAGTTACTTCACACGTCACAGCAATAGTATAGGGAATCGTAATATATGATTTATATGTGTGTAATATGTATGATCTAAAACGGCTTACCATTATACTGACATAATTTGAAATAAGATTTTACTAATAGTTTTGGAGTGTTCACGGAAATTGTACAATACGCAGCCTCTATTAATGCTTTGTATAAACTACACAGAAATCTAGACTAATGCTTAAACATAAAATCAGTTTGGATTAACATTTACAGGTATTGATCTTAATGTTATTTGTTTCTAGATCCTCTTCAAGCTAATTCTCTTCTACACGTTCTTCTAGAAGAATCAGACAGTAAGAAGAGAGTGCAGAGATATAGATATATATGAACGATACGAATAAATCACTTTATATACTGTGTATACATATGTAATATACATATTTAAAAAAACGTATGTACCTTTAGAATTAATACTTTTATTTACCATGTCTATTTTATTCATTTAACCAACATGACCTTAAACTAGCTTTAATTTCAACTAAACATTAAATTACATATTTAATATGGCAACACAGGCACGTGGAAAGTGACAGTTGGAACACGCTTCTGTTTGAATGAATAAAATTGAATGAATACCTGTCAAGCCTGTCCTGAATTTGGTCCAGTTTTATGCGCGTACATTGTAAAACGGTTATATCTAGACATATACGCAGTGCATTCGTCATTCTATGGTTTAAAAATTCTTCGGAAGCAAGAATTAACGCTATTTATATTTTAAATGATTGAATTTAGACAATTTTAAACTTTACAAAGACAAAGACATTTATTTGCAGATGTTACAGAATTGTTAGTACAATCCATACTTTGCCTTTTACATTGCCAATGTTTTATATAATTCAGTGAAATTTATATAGGTATGAATACAATAACCTGCAAATAAAAAGTAATAACCTGCAAAGTTTCTACGTGTTAATATATAGATATTGATGTACAACATGTCAAAAGGAATGAGTGGTATTACGCAGAATGAATACATGTCCGCACTGACCTACATTTGCTACAATGTTCGTTGTCGATTGTATATTATATGGATACAGAGTATTTAAACATTATGGTACCTATTCTATAACTTATAAAGTCGTGTGTATTGTAAATTAAAATTTAAATATCACTCTCTATAACGGTGAAAGAAAACATTATAAAGTATAGGGCGCAAAAGTTATATTTACCTAGTATTATATAGGTTAGACTTGTGTCAGTTTTGGTTAGACTTGGTAATTTAGTGGAAGTGCTTTATTTACCTCCATTAAGGTTAAGCGAATCGAAATGAATATAATACTAAACTTTTGAATGGTACATAGATCTAATCGAGGACCATAGACAAGAGGAAACAGTCGCGAATGAATCATTGGCGGCTTTCCGGCAACCTAAATACGGATACGTCAAAGCGCCCCCTTTGATTGTCCAGTATAAGTACATTATACTTTAGTTCTGATTGCTGATGAATGATTTGCAGTTTATTTATTTCAGGCTAATCAACCTAGAGTTTTACGTTACCCAATAAGCATGCAATTAATGTTAAAAATTACTACCAGCTTTACAAAGGAACTTTACTAGAGCCTTTACCAGAGTATTAATATAACTTGGAAGCTTAGTTCAATAACATTTTTAAAACAATTAAAGATTTTTTATAACAAATAACACTAGAATTAGTCTATTAATTTAAAAATATGTTTAATACTTTGTATTGTTGTAGAGTAACAGGCTGTTATATTTTATGCTTTTGTATTTTTTACATAAAAAAATTATTCAACCGTTGTGAGGACATTCAAAAACAAATCATTTCTAACGAGAGTAAAATGGAAGGTTTTAGGTGTTTGTTTAAATTACAATTATAAATTACAGTGTGTTCTGCTTAAAAATACATTTGGAGTATAATTAAACCGTAGATTCAACCTTTTAAATGACATATGTCGGGTATAGTTCTTTGAATCGGCTGACATGCAATATTGTCTTTGACATTAACGACCGGTGACATTAACGACCGCTCATTGACAGATGTATTGTTTGTCTGCCATTTTGCCATTGTCTGTGGTATTGTAGAACTAGTACTCCTGACTAGGGTCTTGGTCTAGAGTTAGACAATAATAACACACCTTTTTTTGGAAATTACACAAAATATTTAAAGGCCTATAGAGTTGGAGACCCTGACTGCTAACCGTCCATTCCCACCCGGTTCAAACAATTGTACGACGAGCTCAATTGTTTGTTCCGTATCCAGGTTTAATAAAACTATCTATGTAAGTATTGTGTAGCACTCGTATGTATATATGTATGTTTCTTAGCTGTGTAATGGCCATAATAGTAACATTTGATTCCCTAATTTGGAAGTAAGAAGACGTGCGTAGAATTATTCCCTATTATTATTGTCTGTTATACTACAAAGATGTCTGTATATTTATTGAATTATTTATAAAATGTTAAATTCATACATAGGTACTTATCTTACAATATACAGAATTCCATAACATTATTAAATAATTCAGACAATCGATTGAATGTTAAAGATACGTTAAATGAACGAATATTATCACCTTAATTTAATTTAGCAGCATCACTTCATAAGTTATCCTTTTCCCTATATATTATTTTCGTTAGCTGTCAGAATTAAAAGTTAAGTATCCTCAGCGTACAGACAACCACAAAGTAAGTAAGTAACCACATTGCATTTTATGCGTAGTGTATAGATGTAGATAAGTGACGTTTTTAGGTTAACCGAATGCATTCATTCAGCGCGTTCCCGCTCATGAATGGTTGTTGACGATTCGCGTCGGTCTTAAACGCTCGATGTAACCTTGCACTGATTTCGTACCAACCATAGATACATAGAAAGGGCCATAGACAGGCCTGTGTTCGAGTGTCCAACAAATAAGGGAGTGAAGTTGACAGACTTATACTTATCTTTGTCTAATCACATATAAAAAATATTTAGCCGTTTTACAATTCAATTTATTCAAGAAACAGGTAACATTGATCCATGTGTGTTAGTAAAGACTTAAATCTAGTGTTAGTAAATACAATAATAATTTAACAATTTTTGCTTTCTCGGTTTTTCGATGGACATGTTTTGGGCTGGTTAAACGGATCTAATATGTATGGTTGCAACTCGAGATTCAGTACCCAACATATATTAAGAAACATTGTAAATAAAATATTCAAGTCATTAATTACACATTTTGTGAATTTAACCATTTCATGTTATTCTACTTTATTTTGTCTATGGTCTGGCTACAAATAATACGATTGGATTTTTAGACCAAGTGTGCGGAACGTGAAATATTTGCTGCACAACTCTTAACTAGGGATGTTAAGGAGATCCGTAACCGAAACTTTGTGTCGATTTTAAATATAAGTTTATTATAGTTTAAAATAATAGGTAATAAAGAATAAATAATTAAGTTGTAAATATAGTAAACTGATAAAATCATGTTTTAAATTTGTACGCCGTGAAAGGCAAAATATGGAGTGAACTAACAATTCTACAACATCTTTAA
>DWGJ01004927.1:0-11003 GCA_018246895.1 Aspitha aspitha aspitha
TGTCGTGAGACAGTCTTCTACAGGCGCGAACAAAACGCACTTGCCTGAAACAGTGCAAATAATAACAATAATTATCTTTTTATATTATAAATAATACTTTTGAAACCTTTTTTTTAATGTGCTGCTAATGTATTCCTTGAATACTTGTATAAATTGCTTCAACATACTTCATATTTTTATAAGTGATTTCAGTGTCGTCGACTTTCAATATTAATAAAATATTGATAATATATAGAACTTAGCTTAAATAAGGAAAATGTTTAAATTATAAAACACAATATTCAGAAGTGATTCCAAAACCAAATATTTAATTAATTAAAAACGTTAATGTAATAAATAGTGCATATTATTTACGAAATGTTTATTTTACACAAAACCAAGTATTAATTATCAGAACAAAACAAAATTAGTATGAGCTTTAAGATCTACGAATATAATATGAACTCGGCTAACGTTTTACACTGGAACTACAGGGGCTTCACGGACTTCCCTTTATACAAAATACAGGGCGAGGAATCGGATGTAACCGATATATACCTAAAGGAGAACTTAATAACTCGTGTACCCAGCGATATAGGGAAACTGGAAAACTTGGAAAGCCTATATTTGAGTGGGAATGATATAACCGAGTTGCCAAAAGAAATATCCAAGTTGAAATGCTTGAAGTGTCTCGATCTGAGTGGCAATCGCTTGCGACTCGTACCGGAAGAAATTGGCGAATTGAGGAACTTGAAGTTTCTGATATTGGACGAGAATGATTTGTGTCAGTTGCCACTTAGATTGGCTGATCTGCGCGCGCTACGATACCTATCGGTTTGTGGTAAACATATCCTTGATTTCCATCGTGTTTTGAGTTATTTTTAATTACATGCTTTTTGTTATCATTGACTCATTGTGTTTGATATTCAGCTTTAAAAAACCTTATCACGTAATAACGTACCTACTATAACGTAGATATATGTATAAGTAATCTTATTTCATCTATTACACTACAAATTTGCATTTGATTTATGTCAAAACTTCCCGCCGCGACAATTCTTTTTAAAGCAAAAAATTACCGACCTTTCTAACAATAGTTTTCGATAGATCGATTTTAGAGAACAACATCATTGAACAATTTTTTACTTAATATTTAAATTAGTCGTTTGTTTTCTCATACAGTTATAAAGATTCATTTATTTTTCAACTCTTTTATTCATTTATGTTTTCAACTTTGAAATCTTTTTTTAAACTGCGGAAACGCACTTACGTCACTGTTTTGTTGGATGGACGGCATTATTTCGCAACAGGAACCCGTACAAATGCATACTAAGTTACAATCGTAAATTCAATTTGTCTGTTTCCAATGTTTACGGTTTACATTTCCGCAGTAATCATCTCGCATGTAGGTGTGTACGTTCCGTACACAATGTAGGACTAATGTATTTATTTATTTTACGTCGAGATTTCGTACAGCTAAAATTGTGTTCCTACTTGTATTGTAGATAACGGTTAGAGACTGCAGACATCTTTTTAAAATTCAGGCGTACAGCTTATAGTCAAGCCGGCATCTACTCAGTATGGTTTACAACAAAAAAAATAATATAAAGAGGGACCTAGGTGTCCGTACTCATTGTGAAATTCAAAAAACGCCTTTATAAATTGTCATCCATATTTTTTTACCTACATACATTCCTTCATATCGTACCATGAAAATTACAACGGCTGTAGAGAAATATTCCTTTACCACATAGCTGTATTGCAGATTTGTGGTAACGCGTAACTGAGTTTTCTGCTCGTAAACCAGCGGACGTTAAATTTAGGACGCTTGGTAACAAGTTATAAATCAAGATCCTTCCTCGTACAATCAAAGTCGACCCAGTTAGTAACAGACGCTACTTTAACCTTCATATCTTAGAATAAGATTATAAATGTTTAAATTTGTTTACCTACCTACGAGTATGTCTGTACGGGGGTATTGGAGAGGCCCTTAAAAATTTAACTTTGTTAGTTTAAGTAACTACAGTCTTTCCCCAATCTAGCGTTTGCAATGTTCGTGATAAATCAAGTCGGTCATTATTCCATATTAGTCTTACTCTTACCTTTTTGAACCGTTCAGAATAAACGTGTGCAGCAATAAGCGGAACGAGGGCTACCCGGCAATCTTTAATGATGATAATACTAATGTACCTATTAGTAAAAATAAATATAGATATTTACGCTCTTATGATGTAAGTAGCTATCTAATTGATCGATATTAAACTTATAACAGGTATATGACTATTGCATATTATAATGAAAGGAAAGGAAGTACCTATAGTTGATGTTGGGTGATACCTCAATAGCTTTAAGTGACATACATGAATATTATTTTTACAGATAACAAATTACAATGGCTGCCACAGCGACCAGTTTACAATTATCACCATTGCGAGGTTAGATTCTGGAGGAACATAGGTTTGAGAACTATCCCGTATTCTCTGTGGTACCATATGTTCCGGGGTCAACAAACCAGAAGTCTTAATATTGGGTAAGTAGAAAAAAGATCGTATTTTCCTTATCGAATCCGGATTTCCCCTTATATATAACAATAGTACCTAATTCCTCATCAAAACTAATTCAGTGGAACAGAGCTTTGCGTGTTGAATTAATCAAGGTACTGCCCAACTTTGGGGAGAACCCGTAAGCACTTAACAATGGGTAGGTAGGTTTATATATAATGGGATGCTGATTACATCACTATATAATTTGAAGAAACAAAAAGCTAACATACACTTGCTTGTGAATACGAATATATTCGCTTGCTTGTGAATACGAATTCCGTTACCCACTTCCGTTATATTTTAGTATCATATTTTTCTCGATTCGGTCCCCTACAAAATTCCGATCTCCGCCAAGCCTGCCGTAAGGAACTTCGTTCCAACAATACTGCTATTAGTAGTATTCTTGAGAAAAACTAATTTTGATTCCGTTGTTTTAATTAAATCGTTTCTAGATGTAAAATTGGAAAATACATACGCAGTTCGGTAATGGAGGTGTTTTACAAAAGTGACCACCTGAGTCACATGAGGGAGGGGTAAAAAAATCAAAATGTTTATTTTCGGTTGATTATTTTTTTATTTTCATGCTTTTGTTCGATTGTTGTTTCTACATACGTAATTGCTTAATCTTTCAGATGTTTAAGCTTTCCCAAATACCAGTATACGTCTGGGAAGTCCAAATGTTGTTTGAAACTGCACCAAGGTTCAAGAGAATGGGTAATAGACATAAACTTCCCACCTCAACATAGCATCATAGAGAATGATGTATCATCCCCACCTAGTCTATTTGAGCTGACCAAACGTGCGTTCTATGAAAATATTTGTGTAGCAGCGAAAAAACTGTCCACGACACCTCCAAGCATATATTCCGATAACTGGTATAACATCAAGAGGAACGACTTAGAAAATAACAACACTATCAACAATCTTCAAGAGCATTTCGAAGATATGAGTTTAACTGCTTACGATTTCAATGGCAATGGAATCATATTGCCGATAACCAAAAAGTACCACTGTCCAGCTGATTTGGTAAACGAATATTATTATTACCTGCCAAATTTTATTAAAACCGACTTATGTACGGGACCAGTATCGAGATGTGAAAACATGAACTGCAAGAAGCCCGTCTTCGATTCTGTTATATACGCATTTTGTCTCGAGTGAGTATCGATTATTTGGTACTTACTTTTAAATTGGCCCGTATTTTAATATTAGGTTTGGGTACTACTCTACTACATACATACATCTGTTAATCATAAATACCTAGAACTGAATTCCTATCCATACACTGCATTTTTTGTAAAACATGGATGAAATATTTTATCTATTTGCGTTGCTTCCGTAATGAAATTATAAGTGGGTGTTGTTAATTTCATTTTATTGACTTTCAGAAAAATTATTCTCATAGACAACATTGAAGAGGTCATATTGAGTGCGGTGTTTTGCTCAAAGCCCTGTGCTGATTCCTGGAAATTCAACAAAACGTCTTTACTGTCTTGGAGATTGGGAAAGTGACAAAACATTTACTTAAAAAAAATTAAGTGTATGTATAAAATAAAAGCCAGATTTTTCAATATTTACTTTATTTATCTTATTTAACCAACCACCGCAGTTGTTATAAAAGAAAAAATAATTTATTTTATACGAGAATCAAAAAATACTATACACGATCGAAATAAACTAAATCTAGCTGTCTATCTGTATGAAAATAATATTTCAGTTGTTCCAAGGACGAGCAAGTGAGAAATATTCAGGTTTAAAAAAAGTCCACAAAAGTCACAACCGAAGAATATAAATAAAGCCTTTGCAGTAATACATTTAAGAATTTAATGAAATCCCAAAAACAAACTTTAAAAAAAGTTTCACTATCATTGTCTATGAATTTTGACAGAATATGCGACAAGGGTTGCGTTATGTTAAACAAAATTCTAAAATATAAAATATAACCAGGACACAACTTTTGAGGTAATATTAACATTTTTAAATACCATTATAACATTAACCTCAGTGACTGTCAGCAAAAATGCTTTATAACAAATAAAAAAATGGAGTCCGTTGGAAATATGCAACGCATAATTTGATATACATATCTGCATTATTTAAATTTCGATAATTATTGATGATATTGTGAAATAAAACAGAGAAACACCTGACATACATTTGTAAATTTGTTCCTTGAAAACAAAGACAAAGAAAATACGTTTATCTGCACAAATATGGGCACATTTGAATATTCTACATAATTATTCGTTCAACCCATATTTGGCGTACATAGTTCAGAAATGAAACATACATTCAAAAAGAACCCCTAATATATTTCCTATAATTAGAATTTCCGTGAATACTATTATCATTTTTAGTTTTAAAAATAAAACTGTATCGTCACGCTGATTAAGTTTCATTATTTATAACAGAAGTGAAATTCTTATTAAAATATGTTTTATTATTATGCCATATAAATGATATTTCAATCTTTATAGCTACACATAATAGCTTTTGACGATAGGGTTATAAGCAAGTTGATCGATAATCCCGATTTGTATTGATAAACCTATAAGTCTAACGGCATATGATTTGTGCGTATATTATATATTCGATGGATATAAAAAGGTATACTTTTCACATACCTTAAATGAATGAAATTAGTGAATAAAATTGCTGCTGTCCAGAACAATATCGGTAAGCTAACAGCCAATTCGTAAGTTTCAATTAAATGCGTCGCATATTTCCAACTGCATACAAAACATATCTAATTGACTCATTACACATCAGAATAAATATCCTGTGCATTAAAATGAATAGAATAATTAGACAATTAAGGCTGCTTACAAACATTGGTACCTACTTTTCTTATCTTGTTCTAGCTATAATCGCATTTAATGGAAGTGGAAGCTTCCTTGTTGTCCGCTTAGATGCGAACAGTAAACACATGTTTGTACTTTAGACTTGAAAGTAATATTTATTCTGATGCCACATTCGTAAGGTTAACAAATCACATCATACACATAGGCACCAAGTTTCAAGCAATGTGTGTAGATATTGTTGCGTTTACCAAAACAAAATCCACGTCGCTGACGTGGTATCGAGCCTAATTCAGATAAACTTAATTTGCATAGTAACACAGCGTAGAACAATCATTGTGGACGGAAGCATGACGATACGAACGCACGATTACTAACAAAGACTGTGACAATTACGCATCAAATATGTAGGTATAACGTTGTTAACTGTTGAGATTTCATAGTATTTGTTTTTTGAAATAGTAAATACATAATTCTCACATAAATCTACCGTTCTACTGTTGGGAGACTGTTTTCCTTTTGGAAAAAGAAGATTTAAGGCCGTAGTCTTATCATATATAATTGCCGGTTGACAGACATACACGAAGCGTAATACTTTATAATATAACATATATGTTTCATATATACATTCGATTTGAATAATTGCTGTTAACTTTCACTTTGACCAAGTCATTTCTCATTTTGACTTTAAAACTTTAAAATATTATAATGCAAAGTATTATTAAAAACATTATAATAAAATTAATGATGAGTAAAAAGGATACTTACATAAACATATCATTATAAATACGAGCAAATAATATACGAATTTTCTTGTTTTATCTGTGTAACGGAGTGGTCTATGATAATTTTTCTCGAATATTCAATTCGAATTTGACGACATATATGCAGCTGTTTATCTGAATTAGATCTTTAACAGATAACGAAATATATTTAGCGGTGTTGTCCTCTACATATAGCCTCTCGCCGTATCAAAACAAGCTACAACACGATAGCCGAAATATGATATAACATACTCAACTCAGCATCCGCGCACATATAAATTTATATGAAAAAATATATCGGTTTGCCTACGGAATATGCATCTATAACTTAATTCTCTCAAAACTGAACCGTATTGTTTTACGTTGGCATTTGTGTAAAATTTTAAAATATAAAATAAGTATACATATACATACATACATATATATATATTTAATTTGTAATGACAGCCATTTGTAAAATACTATACCTAATATTATATTAAGCAGTTTGTGGGTAATTCGTTTTATAAAAGACTTGTTCATATATCAAACTTTTTATGCGAGTAATCCAAAGAATATGTTTATTAAAATCGGTGGGAATATCAAAAAATTATAAATTTCGAGAACAGCGCCATCTACCGGTTCAAAAAGTAACTAACAAACATCCCGGTTACCCCACAAGTACAGGGGAAATAATTTTATCAAATCGGATGAAGCCGCTTAGGCGGTGCAGAATTTCGAACATACACAATATTTGATATATTAGAGTTACTGCTGTTTCAAATAAAGATTCGTAACATCTATTAAAAATTTCACATGGTTTTACAAGTGGCTGCCGACAGAATAACATAATTCGATCACAACAAAGACTATTGGACATTCTGACAAAATCAATAACGTTACTACAATTAATTTCCCTTATAATACTAATAATAATTTAGTTCACTCGATTTCACATTGAAGATTGCATTGCATCTGTTCTAATAATTTTATTTACCTTACATGTAATGGAAATTTTAATTTACACTTAACAGCTAATATTGTGTCCACTGCGTCCACCATATGGCTAAACAACTATTACCTATATAATATGTATATAATTGGATGTATTATATAATGGAAACTTCCATTATTAAATAGATCTTTGTATAGTTGTATAAATGCGTTATAAAAATAAAATTTGAAGCGGCGCCGATATGAATGGACGCATTGAACATATCGATTTGATATTTTGTTTAATATTAATACAAGGAGCGGCTTCGATATACATATAGGTGTGTTTGTATGCATATAACCCGACTACGGAATAATGGGTGATATGGAAACCGGTCAAAAGTTTATTCAAAACCGGATAATCACAAACGCCTCTTAGATACTTCAAATTTAATAGTCTGCGCGCTTGAGGTTTCGGATTCAATTTTCATTCAAAACAAATGTTTGTGTGAATGGCGCGTTTATTTATTCTATATTTGGTAGTAAAATTACAATATCTGTATAGCTATGTACACATATAAGACTATTCATGTGGTCTATTGAGTAAATTTTGTCTTTAAAGGACCTGACCGCTAAACAAGAATTCATTAGTGCGATGAGCGCATTTGTTTGTTCTGTGACCGAGAGTAATAAAACTATATTTATATATTTCAGTCCTGTTCTCGCAGTCGGGTTTAATTCTATACTGAAATGGAAGTTTAAGTTATTTTTTTTTAATTCTCATATTTAACACATTGGCGATGGTTAAGTTAACTTTTTTCATTTAAAAGAAAAAAAGCAAATAGATTTGAAAGAAACGCACAAATGAAAAAATATGTATAAATATTATCCGATCTATGTTGAAATGTAAGTAGAAAAAAAATACAACAATATTATTAAGTATATAAAAAAAAACATATTCGGAATTATCGTTACGTGAAAATTCGTTTCGAAGATCGTCTTTCGGAGAAATTATTAAAACCGGCAAAGTTTTCTTTACAAAGATCACAAATTATCACTAGATTTGCATTCGTACATCAAATAATTGAAAACTCTCTTACATTGCAGATTTTTTTGTCACAACTCTCGCCATACACCGTTACTTCCTTCCAATTACCGTGCAAACTTTAACTTATACATTTTAATACAAAAATAGACCATCACAGTACCACAAGTATATCTCAGCAGTATTTTATAAGGAAATGGAATTTAAAAAGAACCATTGTCACGATAGACTGTAATACGATCTTTTATCTAGAAACTTATGGAAGATATACCGATCAAACATATACCGTATAAATATATTCGTCGTGAGAGAATTTACAAAAAAAAAATGACTAACTCTCACAGTGATACAACTGAGACATGATTGTAACTAGTGTTAAACAATGCCACGCCCCGTCTACAATGCATTGCACATTACCAACACAATGCGTTTCAATTTTCGGAATAAAACATAATAATGTTAGCAACATAAAAGAACTGGTAGAAACATAAAAAGTTGAAGTTCCAACTAATAAATTAACATAAATATCACACATATTATTAACAAGGAACAAGTTTATATTGTCTGTTGTCTGGTATCTCGTATTGGCAATGACAATGCAATATAAAGGTGACTCTGTACCCGCGTCACGATGTGCTTGTACTACATAAAAACATAGAACCAGTTTCGTGCGGAAACTGAAAGGCCGATTTACGCACTAATTTATTATGACACAATTTCAAATACAAAAAAAAACATTCAATATCTTGTATAAAGTTTCAACGATACTATCCACCGAACAAATCAAACCTACAGCTTCCATAGAACACGAGCACAGCTGTGTTTTTACGTAGCATTAGCACTAGATGGCGCTAGTAAAATTTGTACTCCATAACACCTCACCTTTTATTAAAATCTCGAGTGAATAAACCCATCCGCTCGTTCGAACTGCATTTGCTCGTCTCGTTGAAAATAATTTACTCTTACTTACACTACACGATTCACACGCAACCTCTCAGACTTTAATTAGGAATTATTATTATATTTAGGTAGAACTATTGGACGATTCCATTGGTGTTGTCCGCCTATTGGTAGATAGAACGAGTCGTTCAAGGGGCATGGACCCGCGCTGAAATAAAAATTACTGTTTTTTTTACTTTTTTAAGTACAATATCTATGTATACTCATCATGTCGCAAGATCTGTTTCAAATCGGGTGCTGATACATCGGTATCTCAAACGCCTCAGTTAACACCTCAGTTCTTATTATGTCTGTTAATCATTTAATACACGGTAATAAACGGAGGTTTGAAACAGCGTTGAACAGTTGTTTCAAACCATTTCATGTGACATCGTTTGCTGTTTAATACCGTGTAGCATACCCATTATTGAACACGTTTTAAATCGAAACACAACAAAGCAGACGGTTCCCGTGACCTTGCGACTTTTGGACTGTCGATGAGTGTATGTCATTAATTATTAATAATAATAATAATAGTAAATAAATAACTGGGGACAATTCCACACACGGCTGTCTGATCCCGAATTAGGCAATTTAATGCATATGTATGGTGACCGGACAGCTCATAAACATACATATATACATACGATATAGTACTTATATAGATATTTTTATTACGACTAGACACAGAACAAACAAATGTGCTCGTTGCACAAATGTTGGAATGGGAATCGAACCCACAACGTCCGGTTTAGCAGTCAGAGTCTCTAAGAAGCGCAGGTTAGTGAAACCTTAAAAATGATCCGAGTAGGATGTACTTATTGCTACGCTTGTGGATTAAGCTTTAAGCTTGTACACCACACCATCTTCTTCAAACAAAACCGCTTCATCCCAAGAACACCTGTTTCGCGGCCACATTAGATAAAACGTCACAAGCAATCCCCAAGATACTTTCGATATACATATTTCTATTCGCCTAAACTAAAAAACTAACCTAACCTAACCTAACCTAAACTAAAAACGTTTGGTGTAATCTGCTTTTCCAGTTCTGTTAACACGAAACCCATTCAAACAAATCATTCCCGCTAAAATCATTAATCTGCAGTCACTTCCTGAATGGCTGTGACCCAAATCTGCCGCACGCAGCTCAGTGTCTTGTGGCGCCACGTCGTCACATCGGAACAATGGCTGGCTTATCTAACTAATCCCTATTTACACAATTTAATCTGGCGCTGCCCTAACGGCTCTTCCCTGCTCCATTCAGCTCGCGAACCGACTAATACACGATTCCCAACCTTGTGTGAAACCGAATAGAAATTATCAGACCAAGTTACCGTGTACGATAAAGATATAGAATAAGACGTAAAAGTAGTTTGGGCATAAAGACAGATTCTCTAGAGGAACTCATAGATGTAAGAAATTTAAGTTAATAGTTTGTATATTCATATACTTCATTCACGAAATATGATTATATCTTCTGTGAATCGACAAAAACGCAAAAGTGTTATACCTTATAGTGTACGGGTATAAAGTTTGAGTCTATTTAATTAAACGCTGTCAACCGTCTAGTATTTCTAAATAATGTAAACTTGCATTTTTCATACAAAATGTAGCAACGAGTTTTCTAGTAAATATCTACTCTATGGTCGAGCACCCCAACCGTCGCCATCATGATGTTTGACTTAACAAATTGAGTTTTGACAGGGCGGGAAATTTTAGCACGAACAGTTTTAGGCACGTTTTAATTGGGGATAATTTCATTTGATCCGGGGCTGTTTTCTTTCAATTAGCGTTTGTGTTGTTTGTTTAATTGCCAAGGAAGTAATTTCAATAAAGACGCGCTTCGCTTAAAGTCGGTACGAGGAGATAGTTCGCAAGTGGCCAGCTGTTATTTTAATAAGATATCGTTGAATGGGTTCACTTCAAAGCACCTAATAAAGGCATGGAAGTAATCTATACCAATATATAAAGCTGAAGAGTTTGTTTGTTTGTTTGTTTGTTTGAACGCGCTAATCTCAGGAAC
>DWGJ01004928.1:0-11000 GCA_018246895.1 Aspitha aspitha aspitha
TGAGATGGCAAGTTACACTCACTTCTCGACGCGTTTGGCGAGTGAAATATTGAAAACTCGGAATCAGCACACTGATCTAAAACTAGGCAGAGTCTGCACTATGGTAAACAGACAGCTGATAGACTTCATACATATATATGTATATTCAAACTATGTAACATTTATATAGATATTTTTGTTAAATCCAGACAGAAAAACAAATGAGCTCGTCACACAAATGTCTGTTACGTGTGGAAATCGACCCCACGACATTTGGTCAGTTTCTAAACAGCAGACCTGGAGGCCAGTACTAACTAGGTAAAATGCAAGTATAGGTGGTTATAATAGGTGTTCAACGGGGCGAGACTCTCAATGGCAGGTACTTGTACAACGAATGCAAATTTTACGTTACATTACAAAATAAAAATCGGTCTTTAGAGCTTATCTATCTATCCAATCAAGTCAGGTCCCTGACAAGGTAGGCAGAAAGCAACGAGTACCAAATATCTCTGTCTTCACAAACCTGACGTTATTCATCTACATGTACATTCATCACTGCATGCATACAAGCCGGTTTCGGAGACTTGACTCCCCCGTCAGCCAGTGTCTTATAGCTTATGTATGTTATTAAGCAGCCCAATCAAAGTTTCTGTAAATAAGGAGTTTCTTAGAATCCGTAAGCGGGAAACACTAGTAGAAAATGAATCATTGGGGACTGATTGCAGGCGTGCGTCTGTCTCAACTACCGATGTATATAATTGCTATAGCATAAAAATGACGTGAAACATGCAACCAAGCCCCAAAGCTTGTAATAAGTTATTGAAAATTTAATAAACAAGATTCTAGATATAATATTTCGATTTTAAATATTGTTAAAAAATAACATTTTGGTAATAGAAAAATCGGAACATATACACGAAATCCTTCTTGTAAATACCTGGTTTAATTTGAACATCCCTCTTTTGCATTTTTAAACAAATCAATGGTAAAGTTTTCAGTCATTGAAATTGACGCTCAAAAAATGTAGATTATTTTCCGGCTTCATAATAAAAGTTCTTCTAAAAGTAGTTTTCATAATTTTCTACAGAAATGATGAAATCGAATTATTTCTATGTTTATAAAACTAGATTTCAGTTTAAAGACTAAAACCAACAGCAATTTAAAGCAATTTAAATGAACCGTCGCGAGCGTTCTACATATCTCCGTCTGCAAAAATCAATCAGTTTCAATCGCTACGTTTAACGCGCGATCGACCAATACCACACTGATACGAGCCCACTGAGTTTAAGCTTCATTAAAATTTCCTTATAACCAAATTTCTGCAGTTGTATTTTTTAGACCCTTTTATTTTTCACTGCTGTGCCTCGTACACTCCTCTCTTCTTATATAGCGAGGGTTTTATGTCTTAGGCTACCACGTTGTTCAAGTAAGGATTGGCAGATTTTACACACTTCAGAAATTGTTGTATACTATACAACATATTTTAAAGCGTGTAGGTTTCCTTGCGATGATTTCCTTCAGCGTTACAGCGACTGATATTTAAATTTTTGGCGTACACGTACCAGGATTTCAACCCAAACCACGGGAATGGGACACTGAAATTAAACATTAATTAAGCATTAAACATTGAATACACACTTAATACCTTTTTCCCTTTGTTTAGTTCAATTAGTGATATAAAGACCAGTGAGTTACTTAATAAATCAAGGTGATGTTTGCTCCGTTCATTCATGATAATATTTTACAATTACAAATTTTTATAATGACTGAACGTAAATAACCCTAGAAACAAGACGATAGTAGCTAAATTTTCATTTAAGATAATATTTTAAGCATACGAAAATAGTCGAGTCTTTGAGTTTTAGGTAACAAAAAATTTGATTTTCACTATAATACGAATAAAATATTATACATACCTACCTAATTAGTCGCATAGTTCAATACTCGCTCTTTTTATTAATTATGTATTGAAATTGGTTTGTTCATTCAAATAAGCCGGTATTACAATACAATATGTTTCGCATTGTTTATAATTAAGTAATTTGAGAACCTTAACACTTAGCAATTCATTAAAATTCAAACAATGAACTTGTAGCACTGCTTGATTAGTAATAATCAACGTTTTTATTGCTGCGTGCTAAATATTTACGTGCTTCCTTCGCATAAATACAAAAACTAAAAATATATCAAGAATATAGCCACAAATTTAAATAGCAAATAATTCAAATTATTATTATGGCAATTGAAAAATCCTACAAAACAAAAATAAATTTTGTTTTTCTAGCTCCGACCGCGGTTTAACCATAGAACTCCATTTTTAGTATATTATAAAATATATTTTATTTTGCGCCGAAACAGATTCATGAAAACTTTTTCCCTAGTTTATCTCCTACGGTATTTAATTCCACAAAAGAGGTAAGTATACCTATCTTAAACTTTTTTGCCCATTATAAGCTTAATAAATAATTATGTAATATACATAAATAATTGTACTAACATTTCTAATTTCATTTAAGAACTTGATACACTTCAGCGCCATCTATGGTCGACTTACAAAAGAGTTAAGACTTTCCATGACAATAAAAAAAGATGTTGAAGTGAATTTATCACAGGTCACTCACAATAAAATGTGCTTGAGGAATAAATTGCAAAAACCTTGTGCGTCCAACTACTGTTATTTTTCTAATATAATACTAATGTTGGGGGCAATAAGAGGATCGAGTGGTTACTATGGACCGGGCAACGCAGATACTTCGGCAAACGTCTAAATGGTCTGACCACGTGGCCACAGCCTCGGGTCACCGGTGGAGCCAAAAAGCATAAAATCATGCATCTCACCATAAAAGCATCTCCGTCAGTTCAAATTCTAGCACCTGTAAGTAAAAATCGTTCGAATGAGAAAACTCGGAGGCAACAGGGTTCTTTTATTCCTGGACAAAAACGCTACTTAGTTGCGGAATGCGCGTACGTTATATGTGAGCGACGTAATGCTGGTTTATAATGAATTTATTTATGACAAAAGATCCTAAAGTGGATATGTATTGTGTATAAATTGAATCGCAAATTAATTGACCAAAGTAACTGATGTCAATGTTTCGGCTTTCGATTCAAGTAGTCTCAATTACGTACTCGAGGTCGAATTTAATTCTTTATTTGAAAATGCATACCTACACTAGAATTGCCTAACAGTGTTGAATAAGGAGTAAGGAGTATTGAATGAGTAAAATAAGACTATTGCTATTTTTTGTAATTTTTTGTGTAAGTTTGTTTAAATGTTTTAGAGATGTTATTGATTCAATAATAAGCAGGTAATCGCATTTCTCGTAACGACGAACTGACGATATGAAAGAGGTAAAGAATAGAGAAGATATCACTTCTAGCTGAATCGCTCGAATCCTTGATGCTTGGTGCTTGGTGCTTGTTAAACCTAAATGTCGCCACGTTAAATATAGGCATCCGCACAAAACACAGTCATATTGCTAGTTACGTAGAAACCAGCACTTTTGAACAATAAATGCTTATCTTAAAGTTTTCTAGCATGCATGACATGGACCTTTTCCAAAGGCCTACTCTACACGTGCATCAAGTACATTCATACTTCCATAAGTAGCATCGTCGAGCAGTTTGAATACAATATTGTATTTCCAAGCGCCATAAGTTTAGGAGTAAGCACTACGTGACCGCCACTTGACACTGACCCATTATACTAAAGCAGCATGGGTGAACTTTGCGTCCTGATTAGAGGTTCCGTGACATAAATATTACCTACTTCCTAAATTTCGAAAGGAAAATCAAACATCATTTATCACCATAGACTACACCATTTTTATTGTGGATACTCTTCTTTTCACTGTCACGGCATTTGAAACGGTCATGGTTTGTAAAATCGATGTTAAATTTATTTTTCAAGTATGTTTCTGTGAATTACGATAAAAGATGTATTAAATCGAAAATATGGAATTTCACGTAGTGTAATTGCGTTGGGAATAGATCCTTGGCATTATTCGTCAGCTACCAAAAGTATATGAGATTACATTGTCTTGTAAAACAATCTGGAAATTGAATAATGATGAACGAATTTAGTCATAATTGCCCTAGAATTGTGATAATTAATTGTGATGTGTACTTTAAAAAGTTTAACATTTCGAAGCATGTGTAAGGAACTCTGTTACACGTTCCAGTTTATATTTCAGCTCGCCTTTCAAAATACTTCCCACGAGAGACTATAATTTAAAACTTGTAATCAACTTAGCAAGACTGATGAAATTGTATACTATGAAAGCGTAAATCGACCATTGTTAAAGCCAATTTAGTGTTTAACAATGTGGCAAGTTTTTAAAAATATTTGTATAGTATCCAAAGAAAAAGTCGAAAGTTTTAAAATACATATTTTGGGATTATAAGAATGGTTATATGATTGGCCTATTGGACCGGTGGGTTGTATAATCGCTACGTCGGGGTAATTAGAAGTAGAAGTAGAAGGTTGTAGTTAAATAAAAAGCAAAAGCTATGTTTGTAATTTATCAACCGTCTGGTTACCAAAGAACAGTCTGCCTGTTTGAGATCAAATAGCTCTGCGTAAGTTATAGCAAGATATTTATATTGTATCTAATGTTCATTAAACACCAACCGCTATTACCATTTTCATCGTTAATAGCTATATAGGCGGTAGAGAGAGTAATTACTAAACCGTTTGATATAGGTATACCTACCTACATGATAAACAACATGACGATGTTAGGAGAACTTTGAAGTGCGTATGGCTAATAAACTACGCGAGAACTTTGCCTTTCCTTGTTTTCTTTTCCTTTTCGCACAAAACGTTTGCCACTTTGGTGTAATAACGTATTTTCCAAATTTACAATAGATAACGAGATAGATAGATAGATAACAATCAAAGAATTCGCGTGTTAATTTTCCTAAATTCGCAGTTTTATAAATACTTCATCAAATCTAATGTAATGTAGCTAATAATTAGGTACGTCCCAATTTTATAGACCGATTGTCCTAAAGTCCTAATGATAATAATGGGGCACAATAACAGATATCCTTCACACATATACTGGGTAAGCCGGAAGAGATCACATATAGGGATAAGCTCGCATTTATAAATTACCGTAAGACTCACAAATTTTTTTTCTTGTGTGTACAATAAAGAATTCATAATATTCATACCGTTAAACGGGATAAAAGGAGCACTAAATGTCTAAATTAGGTTCATTTGGTTTGATATTGATGGTAGATTATTCGGATAAAGTTGATATAGACTCCATTTCCCGTAAGCTCAGTGTGGAACATAACACATAACACTAAAACCGTCAAACGGGTTTGCAACCAACGAATGCGGTAATAAAAAGTAGCTCGAGAGAAGAAGCCGGCTCATCGAGACACGAGTGAAGCGAGTCAAGATCAGCAAAGTTATGTAGCTGGCAAAAAGACGAATGTACGTTCAGTAAGGTTAAAAAATTATGTAAGTAATCTTAGGTTAATTTTAATAGGATTAAGTAATTCATGTGCCTTTTCCAAATGTTAGCTACAGCGAGAAATGTGTACAGATAGATATACGTCGTGATCGTAGTGTGTGAATATTTAGATTTATTTTTAAAATAACCTTTAAAAATCGTTATTATTATAACTCACTACAATAGGATACTAAAAGCATTATGTATTTATCTGGCAATTTTAATAATATATAACAATATTAATATGTTTCCACAATACATGTTTTAATCATCTTACAATACGGAATACTAAGGCCACTTCTCACTATATGGGACTCTAGTTATAATGTTAATTGGTCTTAATTAATAATCGCTAGCTCCCTATAATGGAAACGGGTTACAAAAACAGGCGCAGGTTGCGGTTGTCTACTTCGATTGGTCGAACAAGCTTTAAAATTTACAACTTTTTGCTTTATTTCACTGTCTTGAGCTCTAATTTCTATGATATTTTCTAGCCGAAACTTGTGTCGAAAATAACTCGCATAAACTGTCGATTCTGCTATAGTCATAAAGGCATATTCTTCAAAAATAATTCGTATTTTCAACGTTTAAATCTAAATTAATTTATGTTCTAATAATTATTATTCAAGGAAAAATGTAATACTAAATATTTAAATAAATGCTTATAAGACTGTAAAAAAATTTTTTAGGACTATTGCGTATAGGATAGGTAAGATTTTTTTATATACAATTTTTGGTGATTATACAATTTATGATTTCTTATAGAAATACTTCGTCAAGAAAATTCTTGGACAGTTGGTAAGTACTTACAGTTTAAGTAGTATTAGCATGGAATAAATACAATATTCGTTAGTCTACGTTTAGAAGATGATAGGAATCGTTGTGCAAATGAACTTGATTAATTTATAAGTAACGTTTAGCTAATTATTATAGTGCACTCCTACTGTAATGTTAGCTTACTACGATATTTCCTAAGACGGTTTAATCCAAACTTTAAGATTTTTAAATTTTTTTGGAAGATTTTTTATAATTTGTTACAATGCTTTTTATGATTTTTATTATAGGTATCTAGATATACAGGTAGGTCCATTAGTACATAAAATATGTTATATTAGGAACAGGCCATGCCGGTTTTCTGTCATTTTGTTATAGCGGGCTGGCAGTTTGGACAGATTAACAACAAAACACGCCGTCGAATATTGCCGATGAAACACGATCATGTCCGAATGGAAAACGAATCTCGCTCCAAAACGTGATCGTGCTGTTTGATTTGAAAACAAAATCCACCCGCCCGCTGCCGGCTCACGAGTCACGGGCGAACCGAATTGCTCAGGCCCAGTGCGCGAGCAAGCGTGATACGGAATGAACGTGTGGTGCGTTTTGCGCGGACATTGATACTACGATTATTTTTGAACTTGCGATTTATACAGCCAGAATAAATAATAAAAAGTTTTGGAGTATAAAGTCGAGCCAACTCAACGTATTTATTCTCAAAGTTTACTTTATTGTAGTTCGCGTAAAGTTTGGCCAAAATTTGTGAATTTCCGTATAGACGCAGAAATAAAGTGAAGAGGACTTTCGAAACAAAGGACTGTTTTGTACATTTTCGCTGCGAATGCGAAATTGTGTTCAAAAGAATACCGATTGGTCTCAATCAATCGCGGAGGGCCCTGAAAAAAAATAAACGCCCCGACCAACTAGTTCGGACTCAGTCTGTGGTCGTCGAACCAGAAAACAAAAACGCATCATTTTCCTCGCATTATTTGAACGGCTATATTTTACCAATTTATAAATTCTTGTATAATTCTAATGGACATTCGGAAGTTTGACTAAAATTATAGTGCGTTTTTCGACGTTACAAGCTCGTGAACAAGTGGATTCGTTTGCATTTTTACGCGACACAATCAGCGAAACCTGGATCAAAACTAGTGGCGAGTTGATCGTGCATAATGTCTACAGCCATAATGCATCAGTCTGCCCTGTACGATTTTGGTGATCTGTTCTTGAAGGTAAGCTTTTGTTACTATAAAAATATCTTATGATTCGCAAAGCTATCGATGCTCAACAGAACTTCGTCTCAAAGTATCGAAAAGGTCGTTGTACGTTCGTTTATGTAAAACTCCATATACCTAGAATAAAAATATATTGTTCACGTTGTTATTTTGTAAACGCACTTTTACAAAAAACTTCATTTATCGCCAAACATTTTGCTTTTAGTTCAGGTATCATTTCTAACCTCGCGTATTCCGTTACATTAAGATTTATCCAAAGTTTCGTGGGTATGCGTACAAAATATAACAATTGAGAATTATGAAACTACCATTTTTAATTAGTTGCAATGTATTACAGATTATCATTATTGGTAAACAATAAATAGGAAAATAAATGATACCATATAAAAGTGAGGTTATTTTCGTTGATTGTGTAAAATATTTGACGATTAGTATTCAATATTTGAACTGTCAACTTATCGGTTGGATAAGAAATTATTTATATAATTTTATAACGTATGTAATATAGCATTTGATACCGTACTTTTCCAATGATCCTATTAAATTTTAGGCCACATCTGTCAGTAATCATTTCAATATGCAAATATCTTTTGCATCATCATAGCCTAAAGGACTTCTTACTATCTTTTCATCATCAAATAATGATGTAGTGACTGACTTTTGTTTAAGTAATTCGTTATCGTTATGTAGAATTAATAGACTAAGTAATTATACTAAGTCACTAAACTATTAATTGTAGTAACAAACTCTAAATGAATTGCAAATACCTACACTTGGCGTCACTAAAATCTCATCTGACAATTCCGTTTCTAATCGCATTAGGTGCGTCCATATGTTGAGACCGCTGCACAAGGTAGCACTTGAAAGGCAATTGATATACCTTAAAAATAAACTTGGAATTATTTCAGAAAAAAAAGTAAGATTCATGTAAGAATTTTTAAATAAAATATAGACCAATTTCCCATTACAACTGGGTACCACTTTGTAGGAATATAAAACGTGCGGCATTGTTATATGTCTATCTAATTTGTCGATTTTTTACCATTTAAATATTGATCAGACCCTGTTGTAGTTACTCAATGATTGCCCTACTAAACTTCTAAAGTTTGCCTATTTTGTAACGTATGTTAGGGAGATTACAGAACTCATTAGTTGCTCTTGCACGTTGTGGGACGGCAATGCAAATCTATATTCCAATCAGTACGCTTGTAGGGAATTAAAACATCGAATGCGGCCTCATAATCCAGCTTTTACCACGTTAGAAGATATTATACGTGCTTTCGTTGAATGGGACAACCTTCCACAGATACAATATACGCGGAGAACTTTATAATATCCGACAAAAACCGCGTCGAAATACATTGCTATTGCTATTAGGACCGCGGAGCGTACAATAGGTCCTACGTTGTTCTTATTTTATTTTGCGGTTTTTTTGCGCTTTGTTCGCTTTACCTTCATCATATTCATTTAATTTTTTTAAAGTTGACTTACACCTTTTTTATTGCAAAATCCATAATTTTTTTATTTATTTAAAAAGCAGTAAGTTTAATATTGTTTAAACTGTATAGATACTGATTTTCCGATTTTTAGCAAAAAAAAATAAAAACATCCATTTGTTTTAAGCTTTTTTTAACTGGCTTTTTAGGGCTTACATCAGGACGAATTTTTAAAACAAGGAAAACATTTAGATTATCAAACCTAACCAGTAATTTCAGTAGATTTTTCCTACTATTAAGTCTGAAATGTATTCTTTATGTCCACGCGTTAACAAAGGATAATTTAAATAAAACTACTACTATAATTAAAACATTGTCTTACGAGTCATATATTTAAATACACTTAGTAAATGGCGTATATTTAATAACGTAACTATACTTTGTAAGTACCCATATCACTGACTACAATTATCTTAGTACCAACGAGTAGTTTGAGTGCGATTTAAGTGTAGAGCATGGCTCTACAAGGTAAGTTGAATTTCCCTTATGCCTTATACTGTCTAAGTCAATGGTTCCTACCTCTATAATTACGCTATACGGAAAATAAGCAAAACCAGTTGGTAATGTTGCGTGCACCCGCATGACTCCCCCACTACGGCTGCAACACTAGTATCGTTCACGGAGTGCGGTAGTGGCACCAAGAATCTAATCTATCTACACCGGGCTATTTCCTCTGAAAAGTAAAAGTAGCTTTACTGTGCTGGCTTTTGGAGGAAGCAAACATGTTCCATTACTTACGATAGTTGAGGTTCGTAACATGGAAACGGATAACGCTATTTCATATAGAAAATATAAACTACATGTCATTAGCTTCAAGTTGGAATAAGTCTTTTTTTCCGATTTAATCACTATCCTTGTAAAATCAAGATTAATTTATGAATAGTTTAAGTTCTTAGTTTTATTTTTACAGCACTAAGAGGATTACATGTTATGTACTAACACAATACAACCGCGTACCTTGCCTAGAATTAATAGCTCCTTACTACGAATTTTGTTTAAAAGAACATATCTCTCCACTCGCCATGTTATTACTTGACAAATCCTTTTCAAATCTCGCCAGGGGTGAGCAACAGACGCGGCTAAGTGGTGTGACTGGTGCGGCTCATATAATTCTAGTTGAAATTCTTAGAAACGAGTTTACCACCTTCTTAATAGAGATCACAGTCGCTTGACTGTGCTCTTTCCAAACCTCACTGGAAGTGGCGGTGTAAAACCGGTTCTATTAGCTAATTCACATAGTTGTAAATCGGCTGCTCCCCCCATACGCTACCTGCTTACAGTTTTTGTGGTTTCTTTATGTTGCGTGTAAGCCACTTGTTGCTCGGGGCTGCCCTGCTTTATATTCTGTGAAGCACATAATGTAAGGGTTAGGGAGTATTTCGTATTCAAAACATGCGCACAGGTTATGGAAAATATTTATTTCCTTATACCATGTACAATTGTATACAGTCGTACAATAAGACTATAGTAAACAAACATGTACCTAGGTTTTCTTTGTCACGGGATTCTTTTTTCCAAGTATTCAATATTATGTATTTTGAAACTAAGCATCTCTTAAAAACATTTTTCTCAGAATATGACACGATCAGTGAATTCAAATAATTTAATAGTTATTTGTAAGTATTATACATACATACTATACACGTAAATCGTCGAGCAACATGAGGTTGTTTGTAATGGTTCCTTTTGAATTTCGGGCAGTGGGAAAATGTAAAGGTGCATCGCGTAGCCATTATATCTCGTCATTTTTGTAGTTTGGAACGGCGAAAAAAATTCTATAAACCGTTGAGCTCGTAAATACACCTACAACCTTCTACCTGCCGCCTATTTACAAATACAACCGCTCGCCATTATATCGAATATTTTTTGTATTACTCTTCGCAGGCTCCAGATAAAGAACTCTTTGTCCTGCTCGACTCCTTTGTTCGACAACTATTGTTGCTTACTACTAGTTCATCCTACGCGTCGGCACTAATGGCGCGCGTGGGGAGTTCGGGCCTCGAGGATTTCCTCCTTACCCGGGCAGTTCTCACGAGGCAACGGCCCCGCGG
>DWGJ01004929.1:0-10998 GCA_018246895.1 Aspitha aspitha aspitha
TGAACTAACAATTCTGTAACATCTTTAAATGTACCCATATTTGTGCAAATAAATGTCTTTGTCTTTGTCTTTGTCTTCTATAATGGTACCAGACAACTAACTCTGTCCTAACTTCATAACTCTGTCCTAGGACTCAAACCCCCATCCCCTGGCTCAGCATTCATAGTCACTGAACACTGAACACAGAGGCATGGTAGTTAATAAATTTATTATTTGGGTAGTTTTACTGCTTTAGTGTTTATAAAATTTTATTATTCATACGATATCCGTTAAAGATTAGTATCGAGTATAAAAAGGAAACTAATTTCGTCAAATTCAAGTTCGAGTACGACAAGCAGTAAAGAAGTACGTATAATAATTACCTACTGTTCTTCTTCAAATTCTTTATATATTAATCCAAATAGTTCGTAATTTCTGCACAAAAAACCCTTATTCGAAATTCATTGCATATTTACAGATAACCATGAAATTCTTCGTTGCACTCGCTATGATCGCCGCCGTGGCGTCGGCCGGAGTCATCCTGCCCGCTTACGTGCCCGCAGAAATGGCCGAGATCCAGGAAATCCTGGCCGCCATCAACAGCCCCAACACCGACCCCGCCACTGCTGTCCTCCTCGAGCAGATGCTCCTCGACTTACTCGGTGTCGCTAAGCCCGAGCCGAGTCCCGCACTCGTCGATGACTATGAACCGATCCACGTCGGACCCGCAATCATCGATGACTACCATCCTATCCAAGTTGGACCCGCGGTCATCGAAGACTACCATCCTATTCAGGTAGAGCCCGCGTTGGTTGACGACGAGTACCACGGCATCGGCGGGGGCCCAGTGATCGTTGACTTCCCCGTTCCCGAAGAGGCCATTACCCCCACGCCTGCTCCCAGCAGCTCCCCTCTGGTTCAAATCATCGTGAATGTGCAACAGGGCGAGTCCGTTTCCGCTGCCGCGCCGCTTCCCGCTCTCGTGCCAACCCCACGTCCCCCGGGCAAACCCGTGAACAACAAACCACAGATCAAGCCTACCCCCGTCATCGTGGTCGAGAACGCCATCCCAGACTTCGAGCCCGTGCTGGTCGCTGATTTGCCTATCGTCCCCGAGCCCATTCTCGTCTCACCCATCGAAGTTATTCCCGTCCAAGTAGCCCCTGAAACCCTCAACTGAATATTCGCCCGTTAAAAATCTGAATGCCGATTATTATATTTTGAATATATTTTGAACAAATCAGTTTTTTTTTCATTCTAACTGAATTACAACAGATATACAATATTTTTACAGCTAACCAAAAATTTGCTGTTTACAATACCTCATCGTAATGCAAATATTTTGCATGACGCTTTTATCGCGTGATATCTGCAAGTTGAAATCCAAATCGATAAACATTACTTACCGCGGACATCTATTGGCTATAAGAAGTGATTTGTGACAATATTTATTATTTCCTTTTCCTCATTACCGTCAGTGTCTATATTGAATCGTAATTCCAAGTTACATCTATGTCAAAGAACAAGATAAATGTCTAAGAACATAATGAAATACTTCCATTTTTAATTATAAGCTGCGATATCAGTTATTTGCATTTCATCCTCCCTATTTGATGGTTTGATCCGCCTATCTTTTTTTGGTTATGTTAAGACTTAAGACTCCACAAGTCATATTGAGTACATGCTTAGATTAAACGTAATAAAATCTGAATATAAGTGAAAAACTGCAGCGTATTGACAAGGAGCCATTTGAACTAAGTAACTATCTGATAATCCACGGTATTTATTATAATAATAAAACGGTATATTTTATATTATTTTACCTGTTTATTGTAAAATTGTTATTTATCAACTGTAGATTAAAATAATGAGATCTCATTGCGATAATAAACTATAAGTAATATAAAAGATACGATTATTATTCTACAGAATTATGATTTTGAAGTGGTTCCACGTCATACTATATGTAAGCAAAATAAGTAGCCTCATTTGCTTTCTCTTTTTTTCGATGGAGACATTTTAGTCTGGTTTTCCGATCCACTATATTATATACTTATCTATGCTACCTGCATCATTCATTCTCTTTAGATATCAAGGTGCACGCCACAGATTAAAATATTAAACGTTTATATTTCTTTATATTTCATAATATCTCTTTCTACATAATTATCTATAACATTTAATTATAGTAATTACAAAATCAGTAAGAAGGTACTTAGGAATTTTAATGAAAATTGTTATATTAGTCAAATAGTTCTAATAAACAAAAATTAAATTAACATTATCTTCATAATGAATGCTCCAGGAAAATATGTAATATTACAGCGTAAAAGAAAATTTCTATTTCGGTACACATATCTAACTAGTATTACTATTTCATGGCTCGTCCATCAAGATACCCCGTGCTCATAAGATCGTAAGATTTTAGATACCAATAACCTTTTAGACAGCGATATTTTCCTGTACACAATGCCTAGGTACTCTAGATAAATTATTCTTACCTGACGCTAATCAGATATACGACTTTGTAAAAATCTGATAATTTCCTAGCATATACCATTTCTCACCAAATAATTGAGAAAATTAGTATTTTTTCCTAACTGAAATACCGTTACGTATTTTAGAAAAAGCAACTTCATGTAGGTACTTAACATATTCTATTATTTTTTGTTACGTAAGAAAAATCATAGTCTGACATCTTGAAGCAAGTAAAAATTCTGGATAATGACAATTGTGACAATTATGAATTTAATGGTAATAATAATAATATTAAAAATATAAAGGCTGTATTAATTAAATAGGTACTTACATTTATTAATGTTTGTCAAAATAAATTTTACCCCTTAATTGGATACTTATTTAGTAATTTAGATCCACATTATCTTATATCTCTTCAATTCATTGTGTCAAGTGACTAAATGACTACACAAATTTATTAAGTAACATATAAAGAGAGTATGTAACATACTTTACATATAACAGAAATGTATTTTAACATTTACAATAGCAAAATAAAATAGCAAATGTACAGAAACGGAGACTGCAATGTTTTATCAACTTCTCTGATATTACAAATTTAGAATTTCTAAATTGATCGACATTCCGACAAAGACCTGTGCCTACCTGAGTAGTAAAAGTGGATGAAAAGGATAATATAAAATCATTTAGATTTAATATATACTTCCCGTTATCACTATCATTGTCAACTAAATATTAGTACCAACATGTAGACCAAAGTTTCCGAGAATAACTTTGAATGATGATTATTAAAAAATTCTGAAAACAATTACACAATACACATTAACAATGAGTTTTATTAAACAAATAGATATGTCTCCACATGAATCTATCTATGGGATAAACATGATGACTGTATAAATAGGTAGATACTAAGTACTTCCAAAAAGTGCCTGGCCTACCCACTAAACCCAACAGCGTGTCAAGGCTTTGTCTGTTGACTGAATTATGGGAACATTCGCACACAACTGCAATCTAGCAGGTGTCAGCTGTGCTGCATCACAGGTCAGCAGCAGGCCCTACTCTGAGCTGTTAGTGTACTATGTGACCGGACACACTTTTTCTTCTATTGCCCCCTTCAATATTCATCAGTAAATACATATATTTTTAATTCTAATTGAACTGTCTGGAGCACCATCAAGCAGTCTTATTTAATTACTTTTTTATTGCATTATAGGCTTGCTTGTGACTACGGTTTCACCAGATAACTGATAAGCAGTCTAAGATGAAACTTGCTTACCTACTTCCTTGATTGGTTATAAATAAAAAAACTATTAACTTAATAATTGTATTCATCAATTATCACTCAAGGCTTTATTCATATAAATTTATAGATTCCAACTTATCACAAGTGTCATAAAACAATGACCATTGTTTAACAGTGAATCTTTACTAATTGAGGCTTTATTTACATATAGACTGTGATGTCTATTCCGTCATTCTTTATCAGAATCGTCATTATATAACTGAATGTTATGTTTTATATCCTGACAGGATGAACTATTAAAATGTGTTTTAAATGGTGCATGATAGCTACTTTTAAAGAGATTCAGTATTTTTACTTTCATATCTAGTTTTTCATAGTCCGTCAGACGTCTTAACAATGGGACTAACGACAACACAAATAGCTTGTCCTCATCACAGTCTGTACTGGGACTAGGTACACTAATATTTATTGACTGTTCATCCATTTGCATATCACTGTATTCTGTATCTGGATTGGCATCATGAGGTGGAGATGAGGTGTCAATGTATTCAGCTTCAAGATAATCATCATAGTCATCACTATTATCATTCCCACTGCCTATATTCTGTCTCAATTCTATGGTAGGTAGTAGGAACATCAGTTGATCAAAGTAACAATATTTACGCCTTTTCTTTCCCCTTGATTTTGGTTTGTCCGAACGTTGCACTCTTAGCTCCCTGGCGAAGCAGTTTCTTAAGTTCAACCACCGTTTCTGCAACTGATAACCTGAAATTTATATTACTAAGGCATTAATACAATTTCCGACAATATTGTCTAAAAGTATAAATGAACTTCATTAAATATGAACTTTATTGTTCTGGATCTAAATATTTTGCATTTTGAATTCAAATTGGTTTAAAGTCGTTATACCTATTTAAAAGTCTACCGAATCTGTTTTTATAACCAACAAGACACTGACTGAAAATAAAACACAAAATACTTTAAACATTATATACCTGCTTCTTTTTTTTCCTCAGGACTCATAGAGTTCCATGTTTCTTCACCCTTAAGAGCTATGGCTACTTCATCCCATTCTTTTTTTCTGATGTTATTATCTGAATACCCTTTAGTGTGTTTATCGTAGAGAATTGGCCTGCGTTCTACTTCTTGTATTAATAGGTCCACAATATCATCGGCAGGAAATACGGTTACAGTTTGTGTTTTCAGTGTTTTCATACTTTTCATGATATATTTTAGACGGAAAAGATAACATCAAAACAGTATTTAGACTTTTTTGTCTAAGCAAAGCTATGTTAGACAGATTTGACTAGCATATTATCGAATCGAAATAAAAAATGGCCGTGAGCCGTGAGCGTAAACTTATGGCACTATTTAGTATTGCCATTACGATTGTTATAAAATATATTATTATGGTAATACAGAATAAAAATCTATAACTATTTCTGAGTTATTTAATTATTAAATTACATTTTACACTTCGCTTTCGATACGGGGTACTGAATAATAAATGATACTTATATACATAACATGTCAATGCTACCAAAATTTACTTGTTGTCTACCTAAACAAGGTAAAGGCAAAAAACTACCTACTGAAGTTGACATGCCTTGGGTTGAGTCGCAGCATATAATTCTCCAGTATATAATTTTAATTAAAATTTTTAATCTATGAGTCGCAGTCTCCAACACTACCCGTACTCTCTACCGAAACAAACTTTTAATACCGCGTTTTTTTAAAAAGACCTAGCGCATTCGAGTAATACCTAACACTTAGATAGTCTAGAAAATGCACCTTTATAAATATTCTCCTAAAAGAAAACACTGTCGTCTTGTATAATTTCGACTAAATTATCATTTTATTCAAGCTTATTCATATTTCTACAAATAGATGATATAAAAACAGTGACCTTGGTTTAATTACATAAGAACCTATCTAAATTTTAGTTATATTACAGTACTGCATAAATTATTAATTCATTGCATTATTTAATAATTCAAAGTTATATGACCAAAAATATTTTAGATAGGATTATGGAACTGTAAATGGATATTTTTAATCATACAACAGACAACAACTTCCTTTCGTCTTAAAGAATTACATCAAATACTGTGTAATCCCTACATTGTAAGACAACACACGTATCCCCTATTTACCGTAACTACTTAGATGTTTGTAAGGAGATAAAGGTTGCAAAGGGGTTGTTTATAACTTATAAAAAATATTGAATGTTAATTTTAAACTTTCATATTATATGGTTTTAGGCATCAATTATGTAAAAGGTAGGTAGGTATTAATTTAAACAAGAAAGTTAACAATACAAATAAAAAAAAAACAAAATAAATTTCACTTTTTTATTCAATTGTTATAGATATGTAGGTACATAAGAAAAATAGTTGTTTCAATTACATTTGCAATATAAAAACAATTACTTCCTAGTTGAATCAATAGAATGCAATTGCTCACATTACAATATTTACTTTTAACTAGTATCAGTATTTGAAGTACAAATGCATTTTTTAATATAACTAGATAAATATTGCACACTATAATAATTTACTACTGCTTCAAAAGCAATTAAACTTTTACAATCCTTTTAGTACCTTAAACATAAAAATGCAAAGCACAAATTAATATATAAATGTTTATACAATAAATTACTTCCCAACTAAGCTACCTTGGTATGACCAACATAGATAAATTAAATTATTTTCCACATACAACTATACCGATAATAAATGTTCACCATAACTTACTTAATTTAAGTAATTCCGAACATAAAAGACTTACAGCAAGTAATTACTTAGTCATAACATTTTTCATTATGTGATGTAGCCCACAAGGTGTGCAAAAAACACAAAAAACAATAAATATACTTAAATATAAACTCAAACCCATATAATTTAAACAAAATAGTTCCATTCCAATTTCATTATACATACATAAGTACCACAACTACCACATTGCAACCTAAAATTAATGGAACACCTAATCCTGACCCCTGTTTGAAACATTAACATGAATCGATTTTCTGACTAATAATGAATGACATTATCCTTGACTATTATATCTGACACAGAAGTTGCAACAGAATACCACGTAATTTAACACACAAATCGGAACATTTCATTGTAAGCATTTACTGTCAATGGTGGGATTTATAGGTTTAGATAAGATTTATGTATTAGATGAATTTTTATTATTTATACACAAGTTTATTTCTATGGACTGCCTCGGTAAACGTTAAAAATGTCCTGGTTTGTATGCACCAAAACAAAACACCCAACTCTGCACCAACACAATTTGAATAACTTAAAGTCTACACTAAAGGCTTCCTATCGTAGTAACGTCTTCTTTGGTCATCGATAGAGACAAGGTAATATGTCCCCGGGAACAATGTTTCGATCGAGCCATTGGGTGTATAAGGAGCAGTACCGTAATGTTCCGTTTTCACCTCCATCATCTCTGCAAATTCTTTGGGGTGCACTGGTTGTCGCTTTTCCAAGAATACAACACTGTCATTTAAAGAATTGAGTAGCTTGGTCAATTTAGATCCGTCGCTCATATCTTTGCTGATATTGATAGAATACATAGTAGAAGCTAGGCCGGACCCATAAGAAAACAATGCAAATTTCCTACCAATCAATTCTGTAGGACATTTGCTAACTAGATATGATGCCAGACTGCCGTAAAGCGATGAAGTGTACATATTACCCACGAGTCGAGGAATATGTAGTGACGGATTGGTTTTCTCTTCAAACAACTTTTTACTGTAATCCATGAATGATTTCTCTATATCTCTGTCAAAGTATGAGTTTTCTCTGGTTGAATCGCTGAACTGTAACAAGTCAGGAAATTGTTGCTGCCTCTCTTCCGGTGTAGCATTTAAAAAGTCATTGAAGCTAATTCTAGCTAATGATTTCTGTACCAACTTACAATATGGAGAGTGGAATAGCATCGCATCCAGGCTCATCAGCCCTCGAAATTGGGGGTTATTTATTTTCATTTTCTTACAATATAAATTATAACAGTTATCTAAAGCTGAGAGGTAGCATTTGATGGATAGTTTGCCATCTACATAGGGAAACTCAGATGCCAAATCGGGCTTGTAAAAATCATATGCATGTGTCATGTAGGAAGCCCGAATGTTATCAAAATACAGTGGTGCATCAGGCCCAATGAGCATGGCCACTGCCCCAGCACCTCCCGTAGGTCTGGCTGGGCCCTGTCCATACACTGCTATGTCACCAGCCACCACAATCGCTTTCCTACCGTCCCATGACTTTGATTCCACCCAATTAATAGCATTAAATACTGCAGCGGTACCACCATAACAAGCGTTCGTAGTATCGATACCTTCGATATCAGTAGCTCCTGCTTCCGCAAACAGTGTCATTAAAAACGTCTTAACACTCTTACTCTTATCAATAATGGTCTCAGTACCGACTTCCAAACGACCTATATCATGAAGGTCTATGTCATTTTTTTCAATAAGTCTCTTTAATACTGTCATACAAAGTGAATTGATGTCTTCCCTGTCCGAGCAGAATCCCATTTTGGTCTGACCGAGTCCAACTGTATATTTTCCCTTGGAAACTCCATCGAATTCCTCCAAATCGCTCTGTTCTACGTATGTTGAAGGAACATATATTTCCATGGCAAGAATGCCGACGTTCTCGACTTTAGTATTCATTGTTGTATTGTTGTGTGATTTCACTATAAATGAGTGCGCACTTTACAACTGGGTTGCGTGTACACTTGATACGGATGCACTGAGACTGGCAGCCCGCGCCGCGTCGCGCACCAAACTCGCAGCGCTCTGGCGCTGCGGCAAACGTCACCCCTCACGTTACAGTCACAAATGCTCAGACGATCGTACCATTGACCTACTGCTACGTCGCTAACCAACTTTCTTTTACTCTTACGCTAGTGACCGATAACGTTAATTACGTCGAGCAATCCCAGCCGATATACACACGCGCCGTATTGAATACACCACTCAGAACAATGTTCGGTTATTTCTCTACGAATTTTAATACATCAACAGTCAGGGGTTATTTATAAAAGATTCAGTTTTAAGCCTGCAAATTATACAAATTTTGCACCAAATACCTCATGTTATGTCCAGTTCAGGTTGTCATATTTGTCAAACTCAAAATTGACACTATTTGGTCTCACATTTCTATGTTTATGGTTTACTGTCAGGTGGTGAGGCAATGTGCATCTACACTAGGTACTATAGAATCTCTGCGTGTAAACGTACAGTATCGAAAAAATCAAAGGTTAATCTTGATAATATTGTAGCCATATCCGGTCTTTACAAAGAAATACATTTTATGTATTCCAATTTATTGTAATCGTACCATGCTTTATTCAACATCTGAGCTGACTGATGTAATGATAAATCAAGAGAGTACAATACCAACTAATGTTAGTACTGTATTGTGTAATTTTATGCGTATGTGTACGAAAATTGATATGTCATTTTCCTTTAAAATATCCTCACAAACATTTTTACCTTACGGTAAACTTCATAGAATAACATGTAAAAATGTGGATAGGTACTTTTATTAGATAAGGGAATAACAGGAAAATTAAGTTATTTCAGTCTACTATATACTATACTAAGAATTTATATTTCCGTAGGATATCTTTATAACTTTTACAAGGATTGTACAATTTACTTATACTACTACTTTACTAATAGGTACTTAAAAGACTTAAAGTAAAAAAGATTGACAAAAATTCTTCCAAAGAAATGACATATACTCGTAACATGATTGAGCATAAAAATATATTGTACATAAGATAAAAATTACATATGCGCGTTTAAGCTCTGCTGACACAAATCATGTTTCACGTCATCGGACATCGCTATTATAGTAGAGCGCCTATCAGCGATACGCAATTCGAAAAGAAAACATTGCAGAAATTCCAAGATTCTGTATCTTAAAATGCCCGTGACCTGTGGAAACGCTGTTAAAATAGCATCACCATCCACTATTACAGTTATTCAAATTGATAAGACTAGATATTAATAAATTCGATAATGTGGATACAATACAAACCGCACTATCGTCTTAGTTTGGGACTGTCCTTGTATTTGCATTTTACACTGACAATAGACATAAACGTGTTTTTACTTTTATTGATTGTTACAAACGTGTAAATATATTCTGTTTTTCAAGACATTACCACCAGATTATTATTGATTAACGTTATCAAGCTTTAGTAGGACTTCCCTATAACCAACATTGTTCTATAATTTATGGTACTAAACCAAAATTCTCACATTTAATGGGCTAATTGACGTGTTGATGTTTCGAATTTGGAATTCTTATGGTGTTCCGCTAACTTTCACCGATAACGGTCTGGTAGTTACAGCTGTGACGGAACCTGTTCCACTTGTTGACTCGTCCAATAACTGGTTATAAACGACAACTAGTTTTCGTTCATCAAATTCGACCTTAAATACTTTTTGCTTACAATTTATAAAAGTAATTTCTTTGAAACGTCTTTCCTCTAATGTTGACGTGACTGTGTTATGAGGTACATGAAGTAAGCATTTCTGTGAGATAAATATGAGTCACGACAAGAATATGAGATAGTTATAATTACCACATTGTTTTGTCTAGGTGTAACAAAAATATTTATATAAGTAACAGTTTATCAGCTTTCTGGTTACCATAGTAAAAGCACACCTAGTTTAGGATCAGATGACCGTGTGTGAGGCTGTGGCAAGATATACATGTACATACCTATATATTATTACTATAATTATAACATTTATATTACAGTCTTGAAAATTAGGTACGATTCAATAACGTCCGACATTTTTACTACCATTTATGTCACGATGATTTTTTTAATTATGTAAGTATAACTCAATAAAATGTGCTATGAGATATGGTAAGTGTCACGACTTATTTTCTGCAAAATGGCAATGTTTCAATGTTATTTACAAAAAACTAAATAAAAACCGGCCAAGTGCGAGTCGGAATCGCGCACGAAGGGTTCCGTACTATCATCTATAATCACGTTTATTATTATTTAATCATTTATTTTAAAAGGTAATATACAAGTAAATATTTTGTGACAATTTGAAGCGTCTACCTGTTACCGTTTTTTTAATATTGAGCAAAAAACACTTTTATTGTATGGGGACCCACCTTTATATATATTTAATTTTTAGTATTCGTTGTTATAGCGGCAACGGAAATACATTTGTGAAAATTTCAGCTTTCTAGCTATCACGGTTTATGAGATACAGCCTGGAGACAGACAGACAGACGGACAGA